>JAEIFV010000852.1:0-132956 GCA_018904265.1 Lordiphosa collinella | reverse complement strand
ATTTAGGTCCATAATGTGCTACTACATTCAAGTTTGGGGTATTTTGTAATACGACGAAGTCGACAGTCTGCTGCAATATTTCGTTAAAAAAAATTGGATGCTCTATCTTAAAACGGGGTTGACTAAGCTACATATTTATACCGCAGACATGCGTTTTAAATTAAGCCGGGTATCCAGCAACGCAAAACCAAAAAATTCCTGCCAAAGTTCATATGAAAAAAATTGTGCCAGGAATTTTCTGTTGACGATTTCGTTTGTTTAGTATCCAGCAACTTGACCAAAATCCACACTTTGTATAGATAGCGGTGTATCGATAGCGGCGTTTCTAAGGCGTGTGTGGAACCCAAAACAGCTATTGCACAGCTCAGGAATATATTGTTGACAATTATTTTGGATCTGATGAGCGCATAGATGGAGGAAAATGGGGGTGGAGAACAAAGCCAACGCCACATAATGTTCATTTAAATATAATACAAGATTTAATTTAATTAAACTAATAATAGCGGTTTCTGTTTTGTAATAGGTTCATTCTCCCTTATTGCTACACATGCAGTAGATTCATTTGGCCAAGGTACTGATCCGGAGCTCTTGTTCTTATCTTGCATTCAAATATAACAGACTTCATTTAATTGGCTACCAACCATTGAGTCTTATTTCTTTTCGGGCCGCACTGCATCGGCCCAATAATTTAGACCGAATTGTGAGAGCAATGTGGCTGATGTCGATGTGTGATGTCATCACACCCGATTGCTCAATCAATAATAAACCACTAGACACGTCGTACTGAAATTAAATCTGCAATCATAGATTCGGAAATGTAAACAGTAAATAAATAGTTTAAATAAAGAACCACTTACTCCTGCAATACACGAAGTTCCACTGCCACAAAGGATGCATTAAGGGGACGTATAAATAATTTAAATGATGCTTCCCTCGTACCGTTTGCAGGAAAAGACAGACTGTGGCTTTAGATCTTTAGTGACTAAAACACGCATTGGATAACTTTTTATACCATTGCAGAGGGTATTATAAAATTGTCCGGATGCTTGTAACGCACAGAAGGAACACATAAAGTATATATATTCTTGATCAGCACGACGAGCTGAGTTGATTTAGCCCTGTCCGTCTGTTCGTCTGTTTCTATGCTATCTCCTCCGTCAGTTTTAAAGCTATCCTCACCAAACTTTGCACGAAGTCTTTTGGTACAAATACGCTGCACATTTGTCGGAACCGGCTGGATCGGATGACTATAGCATATAGCTGTCATAGGAACCATCGGTCCAAAAACTAGTCTTAGTGAGAAAAACTTTTTTGTTTTGAATGGAAACGCCTCCAAAGTACCTATTTCTTAGCTTACTATCCTTTCCCATGATTTCACTAAGTTTGGTCGAAATCGGATAACTATAGCATATAGCTGCCATAGGAACGGTCGGTCGAAAAACTATTTCGAGTGAGGAAAACTTGTTTTTTCTTAATGAAAACGTCATTTTTATTGGCATATTCTTATTTTATATACACTAACACATTTCTACAAAGTTTTATCAAAATCAGATGACTATAGCATATAGCTGCAGTATGAATGATCGGTCGAAAAAAAAGTTCTTGTGAGAAAAACTTTTTTGTTTTAAATGGGATCGCCTCCAAATTTCGTAATTAACAGATATTATGCTTTTCCATAATTTCACCAAGTTTGGTCAAAATCAGACATCTATATAGTATAGATGCAATAGAAAAGTAAGGTCTAAAAAGTAGTCTTAGTTAGAAAAACTTTTTAGTTTTCAATGGAAGCTGCAAGGGTGTACAAAACTTCGGCCGAGCCGGTTTACTTTCCCCTATTTTTTTGTAATGTTTTTAAGCGAAGATATACCATTTTAAATTCATGTCTTAGGAACTATATTAAAGTCAACTGCCCAAAAGTATGCTGTGCAAAATCACTATAATTGCCTTGTGAGTTGTATTGAATTCCAATGAAATACAACACATATTGCATACTTATGGGCGCAACATAAGGCCGTCATTTCGAGATAATTCTTTTCAAAGTCTAAGTAGTATTGCTATTGGATAGAATCAAAGAGGGGCAAAGCAAAGACATACTTTTCCCACAAAACGCGCCTAAAAAGGTTCAAAATAGAAGTTTTAAGCAACTGTAAGCTCAAATTACCGAAAATCATATTCGCACACATAAATCATATGGAACCACCACTAACACTTCAATATACTGGACCTTGTTGTCTAATGTTATTCTTAAGTCGCTAGCAAAGTCTGCTGGTTACTTAAAATTGCTATAAAGGCAACGATTATTTGGTTTGTTGTGCTTAATGTAAACTATGTGAAGTAAACTTCATGTACTGACAGTTTTTAGTACTTCCCCAACTTAAAGCATATTACGCATCCACATTGTTATCAGCTCGAAACAAATATTTAATAGTCACACCGACAAACTCAGTTTGGAGAATGATTAATTTAGATCATCTACACACCCGCTACGATACCTTATTACTAATTCCCTACTTCTTAATAATTTTCATGAATAGGTAAGATAAAAGGGTACTCGATTTTCAAAGTACCTAGATAGTTAAAAGGTAAAACAAATTTTTATCTAGGTAATCGATTAGATAAAGGGTTCGTACTGTTGAGAAATTTTCTTACTTATTTACTTAGGTGAAGCACATTTTTAATATGAGCTACAACCGTCAGTTACTCCATTCCTTAATAAATTAACAACTCATTTTATAAACTAATGACTAAGCTGTTTAAATCATTGTCACATGAGTGATTGGGCACACATTTAAGCACACATTATTTTTAATTAATTATCAAAATCTTTTATTAATAATTTCAAAAGCCGAAATAGAACTCCCAGAATAAACTGCCGAGATTGGCCACGAAATCTGATATGCAATCGTTTAGTCATAATTGCAATGAATATTTGTGGTGGAAATGAATAGATTGCACAAGTAAACAATTAAATTAATAGTGGGGCTTAGTTTTTATTCTGGGTAACGTTATCTGATGCCATGCCCAAGTAGAATATCTTTATGGTTATGTAACCCCCACACACACACACACACATAAGTATGTACGTATGTGCTCCAGTTTTAATTGCATGTCCCAGTCCGTTAACTGCTTTTGGCAGGCTGCCTGCTGCAGAGCATTTCACTATCAACCTCAATTAATTAACATCACTTGACTTATTGACACTCCGCCGTACATGGGCCTCTGCGGCCGCTTTTTGTGCGTCTTCAGCTTTCGTCGGTGACTGCTGATAAAATTACTTGTATATGTAATTATAATGAACACAATTGAAAGGCCACGGCTAATTAAATTATATGATCTTTGTATACGCTGCATGCCTCTGTGTCTGTGCATGATTGCTGAGGAAACAGCACCCACACTTGAGTCACATTGCTAATGAAATGTAGCAGAACCTACGACTTACTCATTCATAGCCTGGCATCCAAATCACAGTGTGTAAAGTGAGGTGAGGTGCTAATTGTATTTAAATAGACGTTAATCGTTAAATAGTTCATGGGCCTTACGCCGCTATAGTAAATATTTGCTGATAGCCATCATAAACTTTAAGCACCATAAACTATAATCGGTTGGGCGGCACTTTTTAACACTATGCAACAGCCAACATTTAATAAAACTGTAACCGAGAAAAAGGGGTAAGTTAACTTCGGCTCGGCCGAAATTTTGTATACCCTTGCAGCTTCCATTGAAAACAAAAAAGTTTTTCTAACAAAGACTACTTTTCGGACCTTACCTTTCTATGGGATCAATGGGATCTATACTTTAGAGATGTCTGATTTCGACCAAACTTGGTGAAATCATGGAAAAGCATAATACACTGTTAATTGCGAAATTTGGAGGCGATCCAATAAAACAAAAAAAGTTTTTCTTACAAGAACTTCTTTTTCGACCGATCATTCATACTGCAGCTATATGCAAAAGTCATCCGATTTTGATAAGACTTTGTAGAAATGTGTCCAAAGTATATAAAATAAGTGTATGCCAATAAAAAGGACATTTTCATTAAGAAACAAAAATGTTTTCCTTACTCGAACTAGTTTTTCGACCGATCGTTCCTATGGCAGCTATATGCTATAGTCATCCGATCCGGCCGGTTCCGACAAATGTGCAGCGTATTTGTACCAAAAGACTTCGTGCAAAGTTTAGTGAGGATAGCTTTAAAACTGACGGAGGAGATAGCATAGAAACAGAAGGACAGACGGACGGACAGGGCTAAATCAACTCAGCTCGTCGTGCTGATCAAGAATATATATACTTTATGTGGTCGGAGATGCTTCCTTCTATGCGTTACAAACATCCGGACAATTTTATAATACCCTTTGCAAGGGTATAAAAACTTAATTGTTTTCAATGGAGGCTGCAAGGGTATACAAAACTTCGGCCGAGCCGAAGTTAGCTTTCTCCTATTTTTTGTATACCCTTGCAGAGGGTATTATAAATTGTGCGGATGCTTGTAACGAATTGAAGGAAGCATCTCCGAACACATAAAGTATATATATTCTTGATCAGCATGACGAGCTGAGTTCATTTAGCCTTGTCCGTCTGTCCGTCCGTCTGTCTGTTTCTAGCGATCTCCTCCGTCAGTTTTAAAGCTATCCTCACCAAACTTTGCCGAAGTCTTTGGTACAAATACGCTGCCATTTGTCGGAACCGCGGATCGGATGACTATATAAGCTGCATGGAACGATCGGTGAAATAGTCTTAGTGACAAAAACTTTTTTGTTTTTAATGGAAACGCCTCCAAAATACGTATTTCTTAGTTTACTATCCTTTCCCATGATTTCGCTAAGTTTGGTCGAAATCGGATGACTATAGCATATAGCTACCATAGGATCGATCGGTCGAAAAACTAGTTCTAGTGAGAAAAACATTTTTGTTTTTAAGAAAACGTCCTTATCATTGGCATACTCTGATTTTATATACTTTTACACAATTCTACAAAGTTTGGTCGAAATCGGATGACTATAGCAGACAGCTCCCATAGGAACGATCGATAGAAAAACTAGTTCGATTGAGAAAAAACTTTTTTTGTTTTAATGAAAACGTCTTTTTCATTGGCATATTCTTATTTTCCAAAGTATGTGAAAAATCCCATTACGACATAAATCATAACATTTCATAACGTGCCTTTATAAACCACTGAACCGAAACCGCGGTTCAGTGATTTCCAAAACCTATGTAATGAACCGAACCGGCGATTCAGAAACTTTGTGGACCACTGAAACGAACCAGTACTTCGTAGCGAGTGGCTTGCATCTCTGTATTATAAGATTGGGTTGAGATTTTCTTAGCATTGACCATTTTTGTTACCGTTTCGTGTTGGTTTTGAGACTAGAATCTTGGTTTTAAATTGATTTTTGTGTTATTTATCTTTCCTGCCTATTGTGAGACCCATTCGCCCAAATCTTACTAACTAGCAGAAAAAGTCGCTAGGTATCATATTGCGAACTGAAATTTAAGGTTCGGAACAGGATCAGGTTCAGCTTTTATTAAATGTAAATAACCAAAAATCTAGACGTGATGGACCATTTCCGAAGTCAGATTCATGTTCAGCTTACGAAAATCATATAGTCACCATAAAATTTTCAATATACTGGTCTTTGTTGGCTAGTGTTATTTGTTCTAAAAAGTTCTTAACACAAACCATTTTCATTTCTTCATGGAAAACTAATTTCAGTCTAATATCCTTTTCACACTGAGCACATCTAACTTCTTTCATCCAAAATCATGAGTCATTAAAATTTGCCCTGCCAAAATTTGTCAAGCTTGTAGCATATTTATATAAGATCAACTGATCAACTTAGCAATTTTACAAAAGAAAAATTTTAAAAAGTTGGCAAAGCACATAGTTATTAAGCATTTTAACTCAGTATGTGGTATGTTGGATGAATGATGTGCTCAGTGGGAAAAGTCTTTAAGAAAAAAATAAAAGTCGTAATCTATTGAAAGCTGAAATTTAAATTTTTGTATTTTATTTTTTTCATATTTAAGTTCAATTTTCTGTCCCTTCACTGTCTGAATGTTAAATTCAATTGTTTAGTCAAATTTGTTGTACTTTAAAATAGAATACGAATCTCTATGTGGCTCAAAGCTTTGATCGATTGAGATGCAGATTCCTCGAATATGTATGGCTGCATATTAAATTTGATCATTGTGACTTCGAAGAGCTTTCAATTGTTTATTAAACATACATTTTTTTTTGATTTTTTATGCATGTTGAAACGTGCCCAAAGGGTATAAAAATTTTAAACTTATGAAATAGAAGTCCTATACATATATTTTTTGAATTTATGGATTAAAAAATACCAGGTTTTTCAACGAAAGCTGCAAAACCTTATACAATTCTTCCAAAGTTTCTCAACCCATCAAACCTATCATAAAGTCTAAGGCTTGCCACTTAAATGTGGTCAAAAGTTTCCGACACCCTTAGATAAAGCGATAAGTAAGTAAGTAAATTTTATCTGAATCGTAAACTTTATTTCAGTACGGAAATTATTCTGGTAATATGAAATGCCTTTGCTAATAACGCCAACCATTTGGTCACATTCTACATCAGCACATGTAGCCGCATATCAATATGAGAAATTTGAATTTGATTTATTAGCCCAAAAGTTCAACATTTGTTTTAAATTGAACGGTTGTCATACCTTTTTTTTTAAACGTCAGGCGAAAAAGTTAAAAAAGTGGGACAACTTTTCTAGAAAGTTTGACGTACACATTGTACTAATACTTGAGAATTCAATTAGATTCAAAAGAAGAGGCAATCAAAATTTTACGACTTGGATTCATTCCAATTGCCCAAGTTTTCTCAAATTTGCCCCCTGCCTGCATATTGTAGATAAAAAGCATTTCCAAGGTCGCGTACAGCAATCGCCTATCAATGTGGTATGTGGGCCCTTGATATATTATGATAAGTATGTACAAATATAAGCATGTGTGTGTATGTATGCATAAATACAGTTGGCAGATTGTGGGTTAATGAAAATGACTGGCTCTTATCAATATTAGATATTTAACATAGTTTGCACCTGACCATCTTGCACCGGAACCGGTTTCATTTGGTGCGCTCCAGCTGTTGGTCGTATTCGGCTCTTTGGTTCATGTGATTGTCTGTTTGCAGCAGAGAACAGCCAGCCAAGCACCGAGTCAAGTAGACACGAGTATAAACAAAAGGCCATGTGACTTTGCCGAGGGGCTCTTCCTGTGCGAGCCAATACCAGCTGGTAAATATTTACACTCACTGGAACCAATGTGCGAAAGAAAGGATAGACAACTTTTTGTTACTCTTTTTTAGGAATTAGTCAAAGTGAATATTAGCAGGCTCAAGGTCGAGGTTCTTAAGAGAACTTTTACTCTTGGCTTTATTTAGGTTCACTTCAAATTTATCCATAACTTATATATCGCTGGCTTTTTTATCACTTTTTTGGCCTAATATTTAAGCAGCTGTGAGCTCTCATAGTTATCATATTTTTGACAGGTGCATTAAATTATTCTTCCGCAGTTGTGAAGCGTCAACATTATGGATAAAAACAATGAAGAATTCCAGAAATACTTGTTATTTATTTTAAGAAACATATGATTGTGTGTTTCCCTGCATGGGTTAGTGGTAAGTAGTCTCAGTTTTTGCTCAGACTTACCAGTTTTGGCCGATTCTCATGTTTTTCGGGATTTTTATTAAAAGCTATTGGCATGGGAAGCTGGTGTAGGCACGATTGAAGGTCGAAAATACAGTCAGGAGAAGACTCAACAGCTTACCAAGTCGATTTAAAGATTTGTTGGTTTTATGAATTCCAGTGCATGGAGTAGAAATGATACAAAATGCTAGTTTGCCCAAAGGAATAATGTCAAAGGAGACTCTTACAGCAAGATCCAATGTCCACCAGGCTCGGAAGAGCCCAAGAAAAGATAGAAGATCTATCTACTTTTGTTTTCATTCTATCCTCAATATCTACAAGCACCTCTACGTACCCGTTTTTACTTCGATTTTATTATAGTCAAAAAGGTTAAAAAACAAAATAGATAAACAAATAATTTAACAAAATTCTTTTTAGAATTTCCGCAGTATCAAAATTGTATACAAGTATCAGATTTAATATACTTAGAAACAGCTTCTACCCCTTCGATCCTTATGATAGAATACCAGCAGGCAACAATCTCCGCTTTGAAAATTGGAATTAGAAAACACATGCTAAAGTGAAAAGTGTATGTACAGGGTTAACCATTATCGACGGACCCATCTGGCAACACTATATGTCTAAAGACAGCGATGCCAGATCGACTTATCATATAGCGCATTTGAAGCGTCAAGCCAAGTAGATTTTTACCATGGAACGGTACACGCCAGGCGAACGCTCTCAGATTCTTGAAATTTACTTTCAACAAAACAAGTTACAAAGGGGAATGGCTGTCTTTTTGGTGTTTTTGCGCGCAAGCTGCCTTTGGAATTCCCAAACAGTTTTGCCGTCGCGGGCATGGAGAGACTGCTGTTTGGACAGACATTTCTGGCTTAAGATCGCTGATGAGTGAGGATTTGGTCCCTCATAAAACGTCGTCCGATCAACCTGATGCCTTCTTTGTTGTGTTGTGTGCCTCTGTTTAAAGTTATCCCAAAAGCATAGCAAGACCTCGAGCCAGTAAAAACTGCAAGTTAATAGTATAAAGGTCATTAAAACAGTCATTAAACGAGTCAGTTGTGAAAACTCAACATGCATTTAATAGAATAAATAAAGTGAGAAGTGCTTCCTACTGTCTCTTTCAACTGCTTCATACTGTCTCTTTCAACAGCTTAGGTGTCGTTATCAAGCTCGCTTTGTGCCTTAAGCTTTCCTGTGGATATTTGTAAACGCCTCCGCTTGTACCGCTTGTCAAGCCTAAATATTGAACGGTGGTTTTAAAAAAACATTTTGCAATCTTGAAGGAAAATCCGGCGGTTGTAAGGGAATTGTAGTCTTTCAAGCGCTACTTCTTCAGTTGGGACCACTATCAATATGTCGTCCATATAAGCGATGACTAAGAATAAGCAAGATCGCCCAAAGTCTTCGTCACTGCTCTTTGGAAACCCGAGGGCGCATTCTTTAACCCGAATGACAAAGCCAAAAACTCATATTGTCCGTCAGGGGTCACAAAAGCAGTATAATCAATAGAATCAGAATGCATAGGGACCTGGAAATGATCGCTCGTCATATGTAAACAGATAAAATACTTTGCACCACTAAGTCTTGCTATCTGATCCATTATTAGGGGAAGTGGAAATCTATCGGCAATTGTGTTTGCATTAAATTTTCGATAGTCAACACAAAGTAGCAAAACCATTCATCTCTTTACCAACAAGACTGGTCTAGCATATGGTGAACTTATGGGTCTAATAACATTAGTCTGTATCAACTGCTAAACTTGACTATCTCCCTATCACTAGGGCAGAATCCGTATGGCCGCCTCTGTACATTCTTAGTTGGCTCAACTAGTCTTAGTGACATTTCGAGGCGATTCCAATGCCAATAGATATAACTCTTTTACCCATTTACTTATTGGCAATACCCTCCCTAATCAAGAAACATTCTGCTCCGGAATGGAAAGTGATTGGAAGGCTATCACCTCGTTGCAGCACTTTTGTTTTTGGCTCTTCTCATAGCTTACAGCTCAATACGCTTGATTGAGCGCGATCCAACTCCAGTTCCAGCTCCACAAACGTTTTTCGGACATTGTGTGGAAATGTGACCTCTTTCCTTGCATCGATAACATATGATCAGGCTTCTGCTTATTTGCCCTGGTGCGTTTTCTGCAATGATGTCCCCGGAAAGCCTATTTGAGATAGTTACTGGGACGCACTTCCAGCCACGGCCTCAGTTAGTGCCAGGATTAGGGCACCACCTTGCAGCGCACCACCGTGCAACATCAACGCCAAGAAGGTCCGAGTCGAATTTGGGCAACACAGCAACTCTTATTATTCTGCGGCTTGCTTACCGACTTCTGCAAAGCTTTAGCATGCTCCAAAAAAGTTGTATTTTATTGCTCCAGCAAAGCTCGCAATTGTTCATCCGCCGTCAGTGAACGCGATTCTGATCCCACTTCTGATGACGCCTGATTTGTAATAACTGTATATCTGGTAACATTGAGCGCAGAAATCGATGAAAAATTTCATTACGCCAATAAAATTCCGTCGTCTCCTCCTTGATCCAATTGCAGTGCTTGGATTCACTTTGTGTTTTTAGCATAGCAACCCCTTGAACGTTATTTGTAAATATGTCTAGTAATCAGTACCCGGCAAACGTTGTTCTGCCATATAAATTGATTCTAGTATATAGGGTGGCCGATGAAAGCCGCTACCAAAGAAACATTGAATTTCCTACACATTTCTTCGTTCTAGAAATCTTCGCGAGCAAGCGTCCAACCATTCCCCAAAGTTTTATCGCAATTGGATGAACGGTATTATTTTTTAAACTTCGCTGTTTTTAGACCATTTTCCGCACATTTCTTTAACTCGGAACCTTCCCGGGCAAGCGTTCAACCATGCTCAAAAGATTCATCGAAATCGGAAATTTTGCGAATCTCGCGGTTTTTGGTGGATCTTTTTAAAAAAAACGCTTAAATCAAAAATTTCGTAATTAAGGGGAATTCTCCATGTCAAAGTTGTTTTTAGACCTCTTAAGAAAATCGCAAAGAGTTTTTCCAATTCTGCTTTTGTTTTATTGTGTTACAAACAGATTAAAGTGAGCAAAAAAATTTTTGTTTCGATATGAGGGTTGTTCAAAAAGTGCTCGACCGTCAAAGTGGGGGCTAAAAAAAAAGGTATAGGCGGCCACGATTTCTCGTCTCCAGGCTGTCTGATATGAAAAGTAGCAACGGGGTTATAATCAGTATAGATGTCATTCAGGTCTGAGCCTCGAAAAATTTTGTGATATTTTTTTAACAAAATGGCAGCCGTTGAAAAATGAAAAATCGATTTTTGGGTTCTTTTTTTTTGCTGGTTTAGTGTAAAAAAAAATAGGGGAAGTTAGTTAACTTCGGTTTGGCCGAAGTTTTTTATACCCCTTGTAGTTTGGTTTTCTAAATAAGACTGCGAGGGCCGTCCCAGAAATAGCCGACCTAACTACTAAAACACAAAAATTTATAATTTTTTTTTTTTTTCAACATAGGATCCTTTTAGGTCGATACCCTTTTCCCAGCGATGTTCAATAGCTTCAATACCTTTTTTATAATAAGAACTGTGAAGCTCTTCAAAATAGGCATTTACCTCGGACTCCACCTCTTCATTGTTGCCAAATCTTTTTCCTCAAGTTTGGAAATAAGAAATAATCAGAGGGAGCTAAGTCTGGCGAATAAGGGGCGTGAGCTAGCAATTTAAATTTTCATTCATTAATTTTAGCCATTGCAACGGGAGAGGTGTGAACCGGCGCATTGTTATGACGGAACAGCAAACGCGGCACCCATCTTGCGCAACAAAACAAAAAAAGTTTCTTACTAAGACTACTTTTCAGACTCTATTTTTCTATGAGAGCTATACTATATAGATGTTCGATTTGGACCAAATTTGGTGGAATCATGGTGAAAGCATAGTAAAATAAGAAATAGTTTTGGAGGCGTTTCAATTGAAAACAAAAAAGTTTTTCTCACTAAAACTAGTTTTTCGACCGATCGTTCCTATGGCAGCTATATGCTATAGTCATCCGATCCGGCCGGTTCCGAAAAATGTGCAGCTTATTTGTACCAAAAGACTTCGTGCAAAGTTTGGTGAGGATAGCTTTAAAACTGACGGTGGAGAATGCATAAAAACAGACGGACAGGGCTAAATGAACTCATCTCGTCATGCTGATCAAGAATATATATACTTTATTTGGTCGGAGATGCTTCCTTCTATACGTTACAAACATCCGGACAATTTTGTAATACCCTTTGCAGGGGTATAATATTACAAAGAGTTTTAAAATTTCGAATGAAATTCAGACCAAAATGGTGAGAACTCTGCGTCGATTTCACTTAGTTTCATCAAAAACGGTTCAGTGTAACTGGAGTTATCATGGCCGCCAGTTCGAAAAACGTGGTTTCGAGATAAATGCGTTTGAAGTTTACAGTTGCTAGGCAAATTGGTCTTCTAAATTATTTCGAATTTCAAAAAATCTTCTTAGGGCGATATTCCTAAATATCCAAGCTATAAAAAAATTCAAAAAATAAAAATCGAAAAAAGCCCCCTTAAATCATTTCAATTTTAAGACTAAAAATTCTTTATGCAATTACAAAATTTATTCATTTTTCTCGCTGTGTAATAATATATCCGATGAATATATCCAAAAATCTGTAAATCTTTCGCTTGAAAACCTCTGTGAAAGCAACTAACTTAGAGACCTGTGCCATATGGTTGGGTTAAGTTAACAATCCTTGAGTGCTTCACTCAAATCTATATACAATTTTATTACCAATTTAATGACAGCGTCTAGGGAACCCGCTTAAGGGTATATAAAACTAACCACCACAAAAAGTCAAGTTCCGCCCGTGCTAAGGACAGAGACAGGGAGTCAAACGGCAGCGGCAACTGCCTGAAATACATAGCTTGATGTGCGTTAAGTGGCATTTTTTTTGTTCATAGTGCACGCTTAAGCAATTTCTCATGGATCGACGTCACACAAAGTGGGGGAGGGGGCTGACTCTTATGATACGCTGACGCAGCCGAAGAGGACGCTATTGTTTGTTCGCCGCATGCGGCGAATTGGTTCTACATACTCGCCCCAGTAGCTTTAAGTGTGTATTTTTGTTTTCTGTAGATCGCGCGCCGTTTTCGTTTTTAGTCTTTCGTCGACTCTCTGCACGTGCGGTTCGTTTGGATTCGAATTCGAATTCTTCGTGGGGCAGCAGCGCGCAGCCAAACGCCACGTTTAAGTTGATCAACAAAAAAAAAAACAAAATAGAAAAGAAAAGGCAAGTGCTTGGTGTGGCATACCAAAAAAAAAAAAAAAAAAAACAAAAAAAGATACATCCAGAAAATTGGCCCCACCTGGGCACAGTTGATCAGTCAAGCCTGAAGTAATTAGTGTAAAAGCGTTTACCCGTTGCTCTGGCTGATGTTGTTTTGGTTGTTAAAGAAAGCGAAATGTAAATGCGAAGAAGTTTTGACTCAAATTCCTCTAAAGTACATTCCAATACAAACAAATGCCAGTGTTTATACATATTTAAGTACATTTTGTGGCTGATAAAAAAATTTTTTGTGTTTGAAAAATCGCTTATAAATTTCAACAAGTAAATATTTAGTGCCCGGCGGCACGTGTGTTTTGTGTGTGGAATAAATTACAAGAGTATCAAAAAGAAAGTTCATTTCGGTGAGTTTTTTATGGTACATTTTAAATATTTCTTTTTTGTTAACTTTCAAGTCGTAAGATTCGACACAGTTTTTGATTAACCTTCGCCACATTTGCATAGGTCAGCAGTGTTATCAACAAAAAATATGTCAATATTTATATAAGAATCGACTCAAGGGAGTGCCTCCAGTTGCTGCCCAGAAGCACTTGAACTTGAAAGTGATTTTCGTTTTTTATGAAGCGAATTTTATGAGAAGAATATTCATGCATCGGTGTGTGTGTGTGTGTGTGTGTAGTTCGAGCAGAGCCGTTTCTCTGTTTCTGTCATAGACTGAAATTGCGGTTACATATTCACATGTAATAAGAGAAATGTAAAGGCAGGCAGTAAGAACTGGCGCATGTCTGGTTAGATTTGGGTTTTGTCTCTACTAATCTAAGATTAAAACAATTACTTGGTATCCCGTGGTCATTGTGTCTCATTAGATAACAAACGCTTGGCAGACTTGCAGGCACCAACCAGCTGTTGCCGTTCCCGCTGAGACATTTTGGAAAGTGCAAAGCGACAGGCGACGAAAAATGAGTTAAGCGAATAAGGCAAAAGTTTAGAATCCTCTAAATAAGTTTATCCGAAACATGCTCGTATCCATTTCGCTGAGCAAACCAAGAATTGTTTAGTGTTGTGGTAGCTTTCTCATATTTCGTCTGTGTACGTCTGACTCAGTTAAGTGCTTGAGTAAGTGTGTCACTCAAGTTTACTTACACTTTCTTATTTGTAACTTTACGCACACTATAATGGGGACTCACACTCAGCTGCTTGGATTACAAAATATAAATCGAATTGTCCAAACTTTCCATTAGATGTTCCGAGGTGGGATCGAACCCACGATCTCTTGCTTAGCGGTCGTGTCAGTACTCCGCTGACAAACGGCCAAATGGGGGTTGGTATTAACGGGTGACAACTAAAAATCTGCACAAACTTTAAAATGCCGCCATAACCACAATTCTCAGCGGATCTTTATGAAAATTTTACAGTTTAATTTCAAAAGAATTGCATCAATGGATTTGGTCGAAAGGACAGTTATCAGCCACTGGACGTAGCTTCCAGAAAATGTCTCCGCAGTCCTTGGGGTCGTATTTCCGGATACATACTTGCTCAAGAGTACTATAACTTTGATCTCTTAAATATGATTTAATCCTTAATCATTTCGTAAGATATAAGTTCGCGATCGATCTGCAAATTTATGTTTAAATCAGGGATTAATATCGAAATGATTTTCGGTTTCGGTAAAATGTTTCGGTAAAAGGTTCTATTTCGGGTTTTAATTTATTTCGGTTTCGATACGGTACACTCAGAAAAAAATCGTTAATTTTGTACTCGAATTAAGTACAAACGGTGTCGATAGTACGGTAAGTACGAAATTACTTGATCCAAGTACAAAATTCTTGGATCAAATACGATTTTCCAATCCCAAAATACTTGATATAAGACTGTTTCGGGATATATTATGTACATTTCGAATTATTTTAAAATATTTTTGATCATACTTCTAGGTTGTAATGGCCTTAAGTCAAGCCCGATTAACTCTCAAAAAAGTACAAAATGTTCTTACTTAAATTACAAGTTCACTGTATTGAACCAAAGAAGGCTGGAAATATCCAAGGGCAAAAAATAAACCTCTTGTGGGTCAAAAAGTAACAATCACTCCATAACAAAGAGTTAGAATCTGTTGGGAATTTAAATTTTGTATTCATTGTAGCATATTTTGTACTTGAACTTCCTGTAAGTACAAAATGTTCTTGGTTCAAGATTTTATGCTAATGCTGATCAAGAACATATAGGGGAAGTTAGGGTGTTGTGATCATAGTAAGGTTTTTCGAACATAACTTCGCCAAAAATCCATATATTTTCATTCTGTTAATTTTTTATTTTAGTTAAAAGAAGCATGTAACTTTGCTCATCATTAGTTTTTGGTTTTTTTTTTTTGTAGTTATTCTTTATTTAATCAAAAAAAAATAATTGTTCTTATAATCTTAATACAAAAGTATTAGTGAAAAATCGACAGCCGCCTTGTTCTTCTTATATTTACGAGCACGTTATGCTGGATGCTGTTTTTTTGTTTGACTTTCTTTTTTAATGTTTTTTGTTCTCTTTGGAGCGTTTTGCTTCTGCCTTTAAGTGGATCATTGTAACATTCTAATCGGAAGTCAAAACCGACTTTTTTGCAGGGACAAAATCCGGTGGTTCACAACACTCCATACATCACTTTTTTTCATTGGCGCCACAAACCCAAAACAAAATTTTTTTCAGATATTCATATTTCGCTCAAAAAGGCAATTGATCAAAGATATTTCTGTCATACTTACTTTTTGGACTCCAAAAAAAATTTTTAGCTATATTCACAAGCCAAAAAAAAAAAAATTACAATAATAGTTGAAAAAAATCGGGTTCTGGTTCACCAACTTAAAGCACGTGTTGACTGATCGGTTGCTGGTCAAAAGTAAGGTAATGAGAAGAGAGAAACCTGACATAATCAAAAAGCTGTAATTTATTTTTGCTTGGGTTTAAAATTCAGGTGGCTCACAACACCCCATGGCTCAGAACACCCCATCTTTCCCTATTCTTTATAGGGTCGCGGACGCTTCCTTCTGGCTGTTACATACTTTTGCACAAGCTTATTATACTCTGTGAATCTCTGGTACCGAGTATACTAAACAAGAAGAAAGTCGGTATATTTTTGATCAGCATCAACAGCCGAGTCGATCTAGCCATGTCCGTATGTCCGACCATCTGTACGTCTGTATTTCCGTATGAACAAACAGTGATTTGGAAGCGCAGAGTAAAAAAGTCAATAAAAAAATGTCTACTTGCAAAAGCTTTGTTAGTGTAATAGCCAAAAAAAATGCGCCTTTTATTTGAGCTAACGCAACTCTATACCAATAACACAAAGGCACCTGCGCCAACTCATTCGCATTCCCAGACAGAGGCAGCTGCGCTTGCGCCTGCGCCTGCGAAGTGAAGCCTTAGCAACAGGCTTAGACTTAAGGGTTACTGTTGTGCCGCAACCCCCTTCAAGGGGTGGAAGGTCATGTCCCATATACACACGCACGCACACCTCAACCAGAATTGCAACTGAACTGGAATTCATTTACCCCTGTCAGAATCCATATGAGCGAACTTGTCCAACGACACAACAACTAATGGAATTGCAACTCAAATTGTCAAAAGGCGACGAGGGCGACGACGACAGCGCGCTAAGCTCGACTGGCGCTAACGCTAGCTGATCCACGGGCTTTTCATGTCAGATTCAGAAGGCAAGGCACGGCCCAACAAAGAGCACAAAGAATGCACTGCTGGGGAAAAATATAAACTAATAAATCATTGACCTTGCGAACCTTGACAAAAGCAAATGCACGAACAGTTTCGACTTAGACATGCACTCTGCTGAAGGTGGCGGTGAGGATGGGGCGGCGCGACACAGCGGAAATGTGAAAATGTGAATGCGACAAACTTGGACTTGGCGAAATTATGCAAAAATGGCAAACGAGCGGCAGTCGCGCGGGCAATTTTCACCTTTTCGCCGTCTTTTCCGCTTTTAATCAAGATTTATGACAATTGACGAAACGACAGAGCGTGTGGGATTTGCATAAGAAACCCTCCCAGCAGCT
Organism: Lordiphosa collinella; assembly: GCA_018904265.1. Classification (NCBI taxonomy): domain Eukaryota; kingdom Metazoa; phylum Arthropoda; class Insecta; order Diptera; family Drosophilidae; genus Lordiphosa; species Lordiphosa collinella. The sequence continues at coordinate 115,968 of JAEIFV010000852.1, read as the reverse complement.
AATCAAAGTGTGTTCCAAAATACGCTGCTAATTAAAATAATCTATGGCGTGCGCGACCTTTTTTTATGAGGCGTTTGCTGGAAAAAAAAAATAGAACCTCACAACTTGGAGCTTGCCTTGCTTTGATGTGTTTTTTATCCCAAATTAATGGGGTTAAACTGGCTCTGGGCTTTGGGTCTCAAATTTATGAATAGCCAATTGGTCAGGTAAACTGTTTCTTTATTTTCTTTGATTTGTGTTTTTATGTGTGTGTGCGTTTTTTTTGGCATTCTTTTCAGTTGGTCATAAACGAGTCTTCCTTCAATATTTATCAGGTTTTGCTTTTGCGTTTGCCGTTCCCTCAATTTGCTATGTATTTATATACGAGGGTCGCTGGAGAAGTTAGTGATAGTTTTTTTTCAAGTTTTACGCAAAATGCTCCGTACTTAAATTCGAGCCGATTCTAGTAAGATTTGGAGGCATCCAGAATTTTGGTTTTCGGGTTTTCATCACACTCCCCCTTCCCTATTATCTGAACAATTTTCTCTTAAGCCAATGTGACTCAAACTAAGCTTTGATGTGACAAGAAACAGTTCGGTTACTGGATTAGTTATATTAGTAGAAGCAAAACCTTACGATTGGGATCTACTTGGCTTTACACAGTCGGTTTAAAGCTTCATATTTGTTATCTTTTAAACGAGAGTATTTGAGTCCCTTCACATACATATGAAGGCAAACATTTAGAACGTGAAAATCGAGCTTAATTAGCTCTTATTTCGGAATTAATAAGCGAGTAGAAGTATTTGATCGGAGAACGCAAAGAAAGTTAAACAAAATTCAGTTAAAAACTCATGATGCAAAAAATTCGGAAATTCGGCTGCCGCCATGGCAAAGCCTTCGTCAGTACACTTTCAGTTGCTGTCACACCAACAAGCTATTTGCAAATCCTATTTATATTACCCAGCCGGCGAATAACGAGTTGAGAATTCCAAGTGCACAAAAATAGGACGAAATTTCAACTAGCTTTAAGCTCCGCTGTTTAGGGTAGCTGAAGGTATATGCATTGGCATTGAAGGTTGTTCAATGTATCTCTGTTGTTTGAGGCCACTAATTTTAATTACTGAGAAATTCGTCTGCGTTTTCAGAAATTGTCCGTCACGTCGAGATTTTTAGTAATTTGAGCTTAAATTTCGCTAAAAGTGCCTATTTAGACCCTTATTATGAACGTTAAAATAGCCGGAGATCCAACTTGCAGTCGTAGAAGGTGTGGTGACATGCTTGGCAAGTCCAGTGAGATCAAAAACTCTAGTGAATAATTTACAGCTTCGTTGGCATCGATGGCAGTCAACTAGAGCATTTTGCGAATCAACGATTGTGCAGAAATTGGTGGGTAATTTTATGCATCCTGTATTTTCATGAACAGGAACTTTTCCTTCGCCGATATCTAGCAATTGGTTGGAGATTGTCAGCTGGACTTTTCCAACATTTGGTATTGTCTCAATTCCTTCTTATATCATTTCCTTTACGGGACAATATTCTCATTAGTCTGTCAAGCTCCTTCACCTTAATCCATTTTTAGCCAGGAGTACAGCTATTAAAGTGATATCAATATGCGCATCCAAATATTCAAACTTTTCAATTCTCTAGAAATTCCGTATCGAAATGGTCGTAAAGTCACATATCACTTTAAAAATCAATACATTTCAAATATTGAAGTAAAAGTTCGGGGGAAAAGACACTATAGGCGAGCTTTCTTAGAGAAAATTTTCAAAATTTAAAGGATTAGCTAGACCAAATAGAGTTGGTTCAAACCAAATCCCGGAGTGTAATACTTCTTAAAACCAGAACTAGTACTTTAAAATGTGTTCGAATACAACATTATTTTTCATCAAATAGTATGTCCCACCTAAGTTTAAAGTTTTTTAAACTTCTGCGGTTTCGAAAGTCCACTCAGAATAGGCTTAAACGGTTAGGGTTTGGTGGAATGAAGGGTAATGTTAGAACAAAAAGAAGTTTTGGAATTGCCGAAATTTCAAAAGTCTACAAAAATGGGTTTCCGAGCAGATTTCAGGGTAAATTGTGACTTTATACTCAACAAAAGGCTATAAGATTTGACCTAGGGTGAAATTAAGGGCGATCCAAGACAATAATGGAGTTTTTAACACGTTATCGGACTGCTTTTCCTTCGAAACTTCGGAAAAATATCTTTCCACGCAGACTTTTGAGCAAACTGGGGCTTTATACTTAAGAAATGGCTTAGGACTTGAGACTCGGCAAAATTAAAAACAATCATTGAACAGAAATGCATTTTTGACAACTTTACCATAGAAAGTCCTAAAAGAAATAGATTTCTGAACAGATTTAAGTAACATTCGGGACGTTCTCCTTATGGGTTTATGTTCGTCGGGAACTAGGGCGATCCTAGAAATAAGTTTTTGACATTCTTTTTTAATATATATATGAAAATATCTGGTCGTTAAATTTAAGGATGGGCTTTAAGGGCTCAGACTTTACAGATTTTCGGCATCCAAGAACGTTAGGAGTAGAAGATCGGGATTATTTGCAAAAACAGAAACTGGCCTTCATTAAATTTATAATAAATAAAGACTGAACCATTGAACCGAACCGAAACCGCGGTTCAGTTGGTTTCAAAAACCATGTAATAAACCGAACCGGTGCACAATGGGCGATTAGGCTTTCGCTAGCGGCATTTAATTCAAATTTTCAAATTTGAAAGAGCATTGATCTTTTTTCACAAATGGATAAAAGATACTTTGATTAGATTTTTGGCGGTTTTTTATAAGCTCTCCGATCAGCTGATTACCAGCTGTGAGCTGTCAAACAAACATATGTTTCAGCAAGCGCTTTACTAAAATGTTTCTTTGTTGTGCGCCTTGATTGCGATTACCTGGGATATATACAATCCTTACTTATTTTATTAAAAGTTTGCTTTTTAATTAACTTCAAGGTATGTTTTACATAGAAAATCAGTGTATGTGACCGGTCTATAAATGTGTTGCTTATAAAACGTAGTGGTAATTAAGTGTATTAACAACGAGCCCAAAGCAGCGCACACCTGTCTTTCGTGGAGTAGAACTTACCAGATTCACCTGGATTCAGTCTAACTCTTATTTTATCTAGAAGTGTAAATCATTGTGCGTCCAAAATGTCCAATATGAACTGCTAATACCTGCTACCCTTCAAATTATGGGCATTCTTAGGCACAACGTCAGTAGCAAAACGGACACTTTTTTTAGTATGCCACGAAAAGGCGAACCAAGAAGTTTTTCACCATGAAAAACTGGGTATTTGTTATTGTTCTGAAAAACCATATACTCAGGAGGAGCAGTAAGAGATAAGGCCAGAACGGCGATATATATTCATGCCACGATAAACTGCGTTGTGCGGAAAAAATGCAATCCTAGTGGCATCACGGTCTCTGATCATTTCGCTGAAGTACCACAAGTACAATGCTTAGTGGGCCATACCATTGATAGGATTTATGAAGCACACCCAGAAAGTTTTAAAAACACAAATTGAAAAAAATAGTAACACCCAATTACCTGCTACCTACAAATGGAATTGTGTTGGCAGCAGCGGCCATTCTACATATAGGCTAAAATTTCATGACTTCTGTGGGGACCTGATGGACCAATACTTATTTTCAATTTGTATGGTACCATTGAAAGTGCAGAAAGGACCGACAGTTTTATGGAATAAAATTCGACCTTATTCTACTCGATATTGTAGACCAATATAGATATCTTGCGATAAAAAAACGGCAGACTTGACTCGCAGGGAAATTGAAAACATTAAGAGCCAAATATTAAATATTGTACCCACTTCAGTGAGTGCCGTTAGATTTGATCACCGATTTCATATGACCATGCTTGATTGCAAAACATTCAGTGTCATATCGGAATCATTTTCGCAATCATGCGGAATCCGTAGCGCAACTCCTAACAATATGAACGATTCGAATTTGGTGAAGAGCTTTTCTATTAATGAAAACCTAGTTGAATATGGCTTATCAAGTCTTCACGCCTGGATTAGGTTTTTCGAGTGTGTAGAATTCCAATACAAAAGTGGCAAGCTCGTGGTGCTGACAAGGATGTCGTTAAACAAAATAAAAGAATTATTCAGCAGAAGCTAAGAGAAGAAATGCATTTGCTGGTGGACTTGCCAATTGCTAGTACTGGCAGTACGAGCAACGGAAACACTGCAAGGAGGTTTTTCCAACAACCAAATTTGGCTGCTTGTATAGCAGGAGTAAGCTATGATTTAATACATCGATTCAGTGTAGTCCTACGAGCACTGGCTTGTTGCCACGAAATAAATTCGGCGGCATTCGAATCTTACGCATTGGAAACTGCCGAATTGTTTGTGAAAGCATACCCCTGATTTTATATGCCATCGTCTGTTCTCAGAGTTTTAATTCATGGAGCTGACATTATAAGCCACTTTTGCCTTCCAATTGGTATGATGTCCAGGAAAGCTCTTGAAACCAGGAACAAGGACTTCCGAAACAGAGAGCGAGAGCAATACGAAAAGAAATTGCAGGAAAAATACCATGGAAGATATCTTAAATGCTTTATTAGTTTCTTCCGACCCTTTGATAACTTCATTATCAAATGGGAATCCAATTTCTTCTGCAAAAACGATTATTATGGATGATGATGTTAAGAGCTTTCATTTTAATAAAGCATCTGGATATGGCTCTCTCTGATTCCGAATATTCCGAATAATATTCTATCCTTTCGCTAGCGAGACCAAATCACCCACTGTGCGGTGGTTCAAAAACTCTGTGAACCACTGAACCGAACCATTCCTTATTTCCAATCGGTTTGCATCCCTGGAAAAACGTTCTTGAATGGAGAACTTTTCTTACTTAAAGTGAGCCGAATAATGTGAATAAAAGTAAAAGCTACAAAGATTTAAAAATTGTTCGAAATGTACTTAATACATTCTGAAAAAGTCTTTAATCTAGTATTTCGAGATTAAAGTATTTTCGTACTTAGCGAACTAATAACACTATTTGTTCATAATTCAAGTTTTTTGTCTGAATGTAGTAGTTGACATTAGCAGTGTGTTTACCAATTTATCTAACTGCCCTCTTACACACAATAAGTCTACTTTGGGGTGTACCCCAAAGGGGAGATACTGGGATTTCGAGAATTTTGGCTTAGTTAGAAAATCTCTGCGCTAAGCTCCCAAGTTTAGTTTTTGTAAGAATCATCTTGAAGCCGTTTATTACAATCCGTGCAATGACCTGTGAAATTATGTGGCTTATATTCATGGAGACTCCCTCAATCAGTATACACACACAAGAGCCCATTGAGTCCCGCCAGCAGCCAAAAAGTTTACCGTCTGCCCAGTGAAGCGAAAAAGCACAACTAGAATTCGTTTTTGTTGAGAGGGCAAAGCTTTAAATTTTGGAAATCAGTTGAATGCCCCAAAGGCGCTTATGATGTCGAAGTACCTGGAATAGCAAATCGAGTTTGTGGTTTTTCGTTAAAAATTCGTATATTTATTTAGGTAAGGTTTAGGTTTGGGTAAGCGATTACATGGCCAACTTTTATATTGAAACAAACTTGCTTATTAGATGGCTTAGCATTAGTTAATTAACAGAGAAGATTAGGTGTGTGTGTGTGTGTGTTTGAACATTCCAATCAACATAAATTGGTCGCACGTGCAAATAAAAGTTAGCCATAAAAGTTCTCAACTGTTGAATGCGAGGAATTTGGCTTTACGCCAAATGGAATGCATTTTTGGTAAAACTTTGTCCAGTTAGCCATTTACAAGCGTATTTGCAGAATTTGTATTCCATTGAATATACTTATGCCATTTTATTAAGGGCTTCCGTTTAGTTAATAAAAAGTATGCCAAACTATGAAGGAAAAGTTTGGGGAAAACTTTTGCATGCAATGAAACCACACGGAAGCTGAACGGAAGCACAAAAAATTATGAGTTTGGTTCAGAAACATGCTTAATTTACTAAATTGTAAAAAGCATTTTAAAATTTTTGATATTTTTGCTGCAAAGTCAAACAGGTCAAGACCAAAGCAAGTGGGGCCCGCACACTAACTAACATATTCCATATGGTTTTTACTTTCGGTTATAAATTTCAAATGAAAACTGTCATAAATAATAATTCGCGGGTTTTTATGCCACAAGCCAGAAGGCTGACTACTGGCTCTACCGGTTCTGGCTACAGTTCCTGTACCCAGTCCTTGAGCACTTGAGCAGGACAAACGATGGCTTTTTATGATTTAAATCGTAAAATGTGCGACGGCAGCAAATATTTACGACTCCGAAATGGAAATGTCTTGCCATTTGGTAAGTACTTGTGCCGCGCGCCGGCTGTGCCCCTTTCCAGGGCGACGGCCGACTGCAGTTCATTTGTGGCAGCATAAATTAAGTGCCAAAAAAACCTACAGGAACAAACATACGACAAATCACGCGTCAGGCGTACGAAAAGGAAAACAAAAGGCAGGGAATCGAAAGGTTAATAAAAATGTATTACGAGCGAAATTGTTTTCCAACGAATCAATGCTTTCTTTTTTATGAATACTTGCCACGCGCTTTGCAGTAAATAAACTTTTGCTCACGAAAATTACAAATATTTGGCAAAACAATAACACAGTTAAAGTTTCAGTTTTCCTCGAAAAGCCCATCAAATTCCAACCGCAGTGAGTGTAACCATAATTCAAGCAAATATACTTTGGGGGCACTTAAAACCGTTTTGATGTTTTGCCTAACCAAGCGAAATTATGTGATATCGTGCCGATTGCTGAGTTGGAGAGGAATGCAGGTAGCAACACAAATAAATATTATCGCCAACTCATAACCGCCTCAAGGCGTTGTTGTAGCAAAATGGATATGGGCCATGTGTAAGTGCCAACCTCACTAGCTTTGTGTAGTTTTCAAGTGTCATTAATGACACCGAAAAGCTATCCAAATGGGGAATCACATGACATGCAAGTAAAGCTCAAAATGTTATTGGCATTATGAGTTGTTCATTTAGTGTACCTGACTCCAGACCCAAATTCAACAGGCAGCAAGTTTTAAGGTACATATTTGCATACACATAGCAATGCCTAATTTTTGCATATAGACATGCTTAGCTTAAATATTGTGGAAGGTTCACTTAATTAAACGTCATATCTGCCACAAAGACCGGATGAACAGTAGACAATTGATAAGCAAATGAAAGTTCGCTGCTGTTAAATTTCTATTTACCCTTGAGTAAACAGCTGAGTTTTGCATATTTGCAAATTTATGTGGTTAAAACACAGGTAGCAACAGTCGGAGACTGTAAGCCGAGAGTAAGTCAGTTCTTTAAGAGGTAGTTGGTAAAATTCTAACAAGCAGAAACGATTGATATAGTTATTTTCAGTTTAGAATAGAGTTGGACGCGTGTGGTGTTTTTCGTCGTGTCACAAGCACGCACGGCTTAACAAGACGTGTTCGGTTTGTAAGATCAGTGGTGGGGCCGGGTGGCTCAGCTGATAGTGTGCGCGACCGCTGTGCAAGAGGTCATGGGTTCGATCTCGCCTCGGAACATCTAATGAAAAAGTTTTTTCTTTGAATAAACTTTACACCCGGTCACCCCTCTCTGCTGTTGGCGCTAGCTTTGTAGTAATTAGCCATGAAAAGATTCTCAAACGGCCATTCGGATTCGGCGTTAAACTGTAAGTCCCTTTCTCTAGTGCGAAAATTAGAAGCGCACAAGCCAAGAGATTGAGAGAGGCTCGGCTTTGGCCCTTTGGGGCTGTGTCACGCCATTTTACATTAAAAGTGCGTATCAGGTTTAAGTCAACACACGACAAAGCACGACACAAGCCAACTCTGCTTCGCTCCCCAGTATAAAGTACTAAGACTGGATTTACACGGTGAAGCAAACTGCATAAAGTTTTGCAAAAAGCTCTTGCTTGAGGGAAAGAGGTGCAGAGAGGCAAGCGACACCACTACACCTCTCTCCTACAAACGTCTAGTCTAAGACTGGATTTACACGGTGGAGCAAACTTCATGAAGTTTTCAAAAAGCTCTCGCTTGTAGGAAAGAGGTGTAGAGGGGCAAGCGACACCACATCACCTCTTTCCTACAAACGAAAGCTTTTTCAAAAACTTCATGAAGTTTGCTTCACCGTGTAAATCCAGTCTAAGTCAATATGTCAATTGAACAAATATTCTAAAATATATTTTCATTTTCCCTGTTTTCACTGCTGGTCACACTAATTTAAAGTCCACTCGTTAAAAATGAAATATCGAAATACAGGTGGCGATTCGTCGCAGTAATGAGTAGATAATATATATTTTCATGCAAAATACTAGATTAAGGAAAAAGAGACAAAAGGAAAATTTTATATAACCCCTTCCTAAAAAATCCTGGCTACGCCCCTGAAGCTTTAGTTTGCATTCAATTAGGGATTAATTTTATTTGAAAATGGCAAATTTGGTTCCTAGACAAATTGTTGTAATATATAAATATAATTTATTGATTTTTTCACATAAATAAAGACGTGCGTATTGTGTCGTGTCATTCAAATATTTTTCAAATTTTTGACCGTGGTGTACGTGTTTTAGAGAGGCCATTCGTGTTAGAGTCGTGTCGTGTTGGAAAAATTCGACATGCGCCCATCTCTAGTCGTTACTGCTGACGAAGTTTGGTTCTTTAAGGACGATCCGGAAACCAAACTGTAGTCTATGGTATGGAGGCCAACTGGAGCAAACCCACCCATTAAAGCTAACGAACAAAAGTCAGCAACAAATGTGATGATACTGCTAAATGGTATACCGAAGACTGCTTGCCAAAAGTTTTCAAAAATTTGTTGGAAAACCGAAAGTAGGAGGAATTGCGGCGCTATTTTTTACCTCATGATAGAGCGACAGCTCACACCGCCGAATCAACAAGTAACTTCATTACGCTCTTTGGCAGCGAAGAAATGCGTCCAGCACCATATTTTCCGGATCTAGCAACTTGTGATTTCTGGTTATTTCCAAAAACTAATAAAAATTTGAGGGGAAAGGTCTTTAACACCAACGCGGAGATAATTGATGCGGTAAATGCTGAACTTGAAAAGCCAGATTTGGAAGACTGCTTTGACAAGTGGATCTATAGGATGAAAAAAATACATTGAAATCAAAGGCAATTATGAAGAGAAGACTAGAAATTTCGCAGATTAAGAATAAATGCACAAACAAGTTAATTGACTTTTGTTTCTAGTCAACTTAGCGAACTTTTGTTAGTCCCCACGTTTACGGGATCGTATGTTTTAATATGTTTTGGCAGCTACATAAATCCAGCATCGATAAGGACTTATGTTAGGAACACAACTAAAACTCGCCAAATTTTTACGTTTTAAAATTAGAACCGTTTTGATTTATGGCTTTCGGTTCGGTCCAGCTAAATTCGGACGGCGAGACAACTTAACTTTCAGCATCATCAACGTGTGACTGTGCGGAAAATCACAGTAAAGAATGCTCTCGTTTGTAAAGCTCTCAGCATGTCAAAAGGCAGGTGGTGCAAATGGTTAGAGCGTCGATGTTGTGGGTTAAAAGGGGTATTGCTGCTTGGTAAAATTTTTCTTTCCGCTTTTTTTATACCCTTGTCCGGATGTTTATAACGCATAGAAGGAAGCATCTCCGACCACATAAAGTATATATATTCTTGATCAACATGACGAGCTGTGTTGATTTAGCCCAGTCCGTCTGTTTCTATTCTATCTCCTCCGTCAGTTTTAAAGCTATCGTCACCAAACTTGGCCCGAAGTCTTTTGGTACAAATACGCCGCACATTTGTCGGAACCGGCCGGATCGGATGACTATAGCATAAAGCTACTATAGGAACTATCGGTCGAAAATCAAGTTCTAGTGAGAAAAACTTTTTTGTCTTTAATGAAAACGTCTTTATCATTGGCATACACTTATTTTATATACTTTTACAGAATTCTACAAAGTTTGGTCGAAATCGGATGACTATAGCATATAGCTCCCATAGGAACGATCGGTCGAAAAACTAGTTCGAGTGAGGAAAACTTTATTGTTTTTCATGAAAATGTCATTTTAATTGGCTTATTCATATTTGAAATACCATAACACATTTCTACAAAGTTTTATCAAAATCGGATGACTATAGCATATAGCTGCAGTATGAATGATCGGTCGAAAAAGAACTTCTAGTGAGTACAACTTTTTTGTTTTAAATGGGATCGCCTGCAAATTTCGTAATTAACAGTGTATTATGCTTTTCCATGATTTCACCAAGTTTGGTCGAAGTCAGAAATCTATATGGTATAGATCCCATTGAAAACTAAGGTCCAAAAAGTAGTCTTAAAAAAACTTTTTTGTTTTCAACGGAAGCTGCAAGGGTTTACAAAACTTCGGCCGAGTCGAAGTTAACTTTCCCCTATTTTTTTTGTTTACTATTCATTTCACGGACTCGGGCGTCGCCGGTTTGAATACGTCAAAACTTTGCGATTTCCGAATTTCGGAGCACCAACTCTTACAATTTGGCGATCAAATCGCAAAGTTTTTGTGAAAGCGAAAATGAAATCATGGCTGATTATCAGCCTTTTTAAGTTTCGACAAATCTAAAGTTATGTCAAAAACATCTTTCTGTTGAAACATCGCCCCTAATTGTTTTAAATCCCTACCTTTTAAGCCTGTTCTTAAAACAAATATTCTTCAAATCTGTAGGGAAGATTATATTTTCTGACTTCAAAAGATACGGTGGTTTGATTAACCATTAATCTAGGTGTCTGATAATATTTAATGTAACATAAAGTTGTGTCCGTTGGGTTCGAACAATATTAACGTTGGCACATATTAATATTGGATATGGTATTAAGAGCTATTAAACCATAGGTCTATCTAATCCTTAAAATATTGAAAATTTTGTTATAAAAACGCTTTTTTCCTCTAAAGGCCCAGACGAACTGACGACGTAACGAGAAGTTTCATACAAAAATTGAGAGAAGAAGAAGCAGGCGTAAAGATTTCCTTTCACTTTCGTTTACCCCCGTTGGAGTCAAAACGTACTTTTGCGCTTAACAGTGCTAAACATAGCTTAACATCCCATACGTGGACTCAATGTTAATAGCCTGTGGGCCTTATGTTGCGTTGCTCTGCTGGTGCAATATTGTTGCCACCAGATGTTACGTGCTGTTACTCTACATATATGCCATCGATCAGCTGGACTTAACTAAAAAGAGCCGATTGGAAATGTTTTCGCATGAAGACAAGGTAGCACTGATTTTGGCGGTGCGACCGGGATGCCACTTGGGATTTATCCTACCCCAAACATTCGGACTCAAGGCATGGAGTGAAGTGGCCAAGCTTGTTCAAAAAGAAGATCTGCAACATACGTGAACACTTTGGCTAAATTGATTCCAATTTCTACCAATATGTGACAGTGTGACAGTTGCTGATTGCCAAACTGGTTTAAAGGCTTTGCCGGAGAGCTATTGCTATCATGGCAGAAGCATAAGCGTAAATCACTTGTCATCAAAACAAAACACACCTGATTGAGCAGTGTGACCCTCCACCAGCTAATTTAAAAATGCCATGAACCTGGCATCGCGATGCAGCGGCGAAATTTTTGTTTGTTAGTTCTGGTCACACTAGGCATACGTTCAGCATGCGTATGCTGAATTACTTACGTCGTCAGTCGGGGTCGGGGCCTTTATATTTTAAAAATGATTTCTAAAAGGAATATGTGACTTTTCAATAATTTTAAAATTGAATTCCTAGAGAACAATTGATAAGTCCATAATGATTTCACTTTGAAAGCCGGGCTCCTGGATAATCAGACACAGAAATCTCTAGAGAATTTGGTTCCTAAATCTCTCGAATAATTCGTCGGTGTCACAGAATGCTGGAATTCTTACCTAACTGAAAAGTCAAACAATTTAAAAATCCAATTTGGTTGACTCTTTACTTTTATAATCCTTTCTGTACATTTCCATGACTGTAAAATATAATAATTGTGTCATGAACGCAAAAAAGGTCAGGCATATACTCCTCGTATTCGTATCGTAACATTCTTTCATTAAACAGTACGAACGTGTCTTCAAGGAGTTATGTCGTGTTTCTAGTTATCCCCGCATCCACATAAATTCGCACCATCAAAAAGTCAGCGGAGGCCATCAAAATGTAAGCGCGCCTAGAGGACTTTTATTACATGACCTCAATTACAGGCAGCTACAAAAAGAGCAACAATAAAATAAAGCGAGGCTGGAACGGCATCTAATGACCAAAACATCAGCATCATCAGCATTCGAAGACATATTGCTGATGGCTAAAGTTTATGCTCAGATATTGATATCAATCGTTTTTATAGTCGAGAAACGTTGTAGCACGCGCCAGGGAAAAAAGCCAACACACACACACACACACAACAACTTTTTGTCAAGTCCGTCAGCAGATGACAAGAGGTTGTGCGGTCAGGCGACCTGACAGCAGAACAGAATGAACACCCATACTTACAAATACAATGACAATGACAGCAGCAAAGTGTCAAAAACACACACACAGAGCAAAAGTTAAACAAGTCAAGCGTGCTGATCCGTCGAGTATTACATTATTGTGCATGCACACCCAAGTAGCCCAATAAACTACCAACTAGGCAGCAAATGAAAAAACAAGAAAAAACAGGGAAAACAAAAGAAAAATGCTTAGCATTTGAGGGCGCTGTGACACAGCATACGGGCCGCTTCCCCTTTAAGCCGTTTAATACCAAACACGGATAGGGCTAATTCTTTGTCACCATTTTTCAAAAGGATGCCAAGGAATTTGTTTTTGCTTTTTATTTTTTTGGCACAACTGTTTTGGCTGCCTTGCATTGACTTAAACTGACTGTCAGCTGTGAGAAATGACTCGACATTTTTCAAACAACCCGAATCTGTTTACCCATATGAGACACCACAGCACAAAAGGATTCAGTAAGTTGGAGAATTATCATACAATAAAGTAGACAATTTCATGCCCTGGTTGATGAACTACATGAAGCAAACTTAAACTTCCTTAAGAGAGGAATCGAAATCTAATTTGGATAATGTACGCAGAGCAATTTTAAAGCTAACAACATTTGCTAATATTTTATTTGTTAATTTATAGTCCAATATTTTAATGGAAGCACAATACCAACCACTCCACTTCATTTGTTGTGATTAATTAAAAAATTTTTGTATTTTATTTTATCTTTTACTTACCTGGGACTCGAGCTCGGGACCTCGAGAGCCTGCACTCAGTAAAACCCCCGCGCAGCCAACACCACCACGCCTCGAGTGTTTACCGCGGCTTCCGGCAAATGCTGAGAGCGAGGGAAAGAATTTCTTCTCATTTGTTGCTCGCGCTCTCCGATTTTTGGCTCCCCGCACTTCCCTCGCCATCAACCTCGAAGTCGAGAACGTTTGTTTCTTGGATCCGAGAAGATTTCTTCTTTAAAACAAGAAAGAAAGTCGGTCAAGCCCGACTATAACATACTCTGTACCAGTGAAGTGCTGCCCATCACCGTTGCGACCGGTGCTGCAAATAATTGTTAATTGTTCGTTCAACCGATCTTTACCATTTCTTTGGCGGATCGATAAATAATCCTGATTACTAAAGATGTACAGAAGGAACGAAGCGTTGCTTGTTTGTAAGTCGAAATCAGCTAAGCTGCCGAAAACAGTGTTGGCAAAAAGAAAGTTCCTAAAAAATCACCCTTAAAGAGGATTAAATAACAAGATCCAAGATACTGATTCCCCGTTACCTACATCTCCCAACTTTTTGATACCCTTTCAAAACCTATTCAATAGGAAAATCAGGACAACTCCTACTTGAAAGCCATTAAAATCCACATTAAATGTTGGCCGTATACTTACTAAAGGGCGTGGAACAAACTTTATGCATCATTGTGTTCTAACGACCACCAAAGTAGTAAAAAATCAGATTTTATTGTGGCAATTGAAATGCGAATGGGCGTTGAATTGGGCCATGAAAGCGAAGAAAGCTACAAAAAAAAAAAAAAAATGGGCACAAAGACGGGAATCAAAATTGCAAAAATCGGTAACAATTGGCCAATTGAGAGACCATTAAAAGTGCGTGGCAGTGGCAACAATTATTCAAACACTTTTTATGTAGCAGCTGTCACATCGATGATAAAAATTAAATGAATTGCCTGTCTAATGTCATAATTAATCAGAGTTGGGCATCATAAATCAGGCATTGGAATGCCATTTGAAAATTAATTATAAAAAGTAAAAAGAAAAATCCTCTCCCGCGCCCCAGGTGTTGTCGTATGTCTGCAAAACTTTAACTCCTGCTGCCTGCTGTCTAAGTCTGATAAGCCTTTGCCACCAAGGGTAAAGTTTTTAATAGCTGCCACCACTGCACCCGATTGTCAGCTGAGCTCAGCCGCGCTGAGCCGGGATTCATTGAATTAAGCGCTTAATTGCTGCAATAAATTGGATCGTGCTGGCACAAAATTCCCACATTTTTTGCTCGCATAATTGGCGTAATTGCCTCGCGTTTGTTTGTTGTTGCTTCGGTTTGCCTTTTCTATTATGTTATCGGTCGTTTGTTATGCTAATTGTTCCACTTGTCGCTTTCAACTTGACCCATAAATCGCTCGATGACAAATAACTACAGCTGGGGCCAACATCGAATCCAACTCCTTGGGGACTTAAAAATTTGTGGTTTTTCATCACTCATACGCCAGGTGTACAGCACCAGGAAATCCCAGCAACACAATCACACACACACACACACACTTGTCATTTATCCCACTGGCAGACATTCCATACACAAGATATGCAAATAATCATGATTAATTTGCATCAATTTGCCAAAGCTATTTATAGTCGAGAAGGGGCCAAAGTTTTTGAATTTTATGCAAAAGTTTTCTTTGGTTTCCATTTGAGCTAATTTGTAAGAAGCTGCTGAAATACTTTAAATAGTTTCAGCTATTGCCAAAAGTTTATAAGCATAAATTGTTTGAAAAATATGGAAAATCTTTGTGAATGGAATACGAGAAAACGAGAGAAAGAGATTGGGAGAAGGAAACATTGAATAATGTGTAAAAAACATGAGTATTAAATAGTTGGCTTAAAAAACTTAGTCAGACATGTTCAGGGAATGGCGGCCTCATCTCAGAATATTATAAAAAAGACTATCGACCGAGAGAATACTTAGGTAGGTGACTGCTTACCAGATGGCTATATTTAAAAACATGTACAATCTGTGACTCAATAGCTTTCATTTTGTATTTTACATGCCCCTAAAAGATCTAAACAAGGATAGTAAAGGGTGATTTTTTAGCTATTATCTATTTGGCAACACTGGTTTAAACAGCTCACGCACGTTTCGTGTTTTGTTTCACTGTCAAACATCTTCAGTTTGGTCTATAATTTAACCATGAATCGTCTTACAAACGAACAACGCTTGCAAATTATTGAATTTTATTATCAAAATGCGTGCTCTGTTTAATCGACCCACTGAAGGGGCTATTCGGGCTATTGTGACTAAATTTGGCACCAAATTTACATTGTTTGACATTAAACCACCAACACGCTTACGTAGAGTGCGAACTGAAGAAAATATCGCAACAGTATCGGCCAGTGGTAATGATGACCATCAATTATCGATTCGTTGCCGTTCCCAGCAATTGGGCCTCTGTTACTCAACAACGTGGAAAATATTGCGGAAGGATTTAGGTTCAAAATACAGCTGGTGCAAGAATTGAAGCCGACGGACCTTCCGCAACGTAGAATTTTTGGCCGAATATCCACTTTTATACCGAAAAATTGTGTTCAGCAAAGAAGCTCATTTTTGTCTCAATGGTTACATAAATAAGCAGAATTGTCGATTTTGGAGTGAATATCAGCCAGAAGCATTGCAAGAGCTACCAATGCATCCAGAAAAAGTCACAGTTTGGTGCGGTTTATGGGCTGGTGGCATCATTGGACCGTACTTCTTCAAAGATGATGAGAATCGTAACGTAACTGTGAATGGTGAGCGCTACCGTGAGATGATATCCAACTTTTTTTTGCCCAAAATGGAAGAGCTGGACTTGGCTAATATGTGGTTTCAAGAAGATGGTGCCACATGCCACAGAGCACGCGCAACAATGGACTTATTGAGAGGCGAGTTTGGTGAACATTTTATTTCACGTTCGGGACCGGTCAATTGGCCGCCTAGATCGTGCGATCTAACGCCTTTAGACTATTTTTTGTGGGGCTATATTAAAGCTCATTGTCATCGCTGTCATCCAGCAGAGAATCATTAGCAATTGCACATCATAAGTCCATAATAAGATGTTATGATTTTTAAAAAATGACATTAATTGAAATGTTCCAAAGATTTTCTTTAAAAGAACATGTAATAAAGTCGGTCAAGCCCGACTATAATATACTCTGTACATGTGAAGTGCTGCCCATCACAGCTGCGGCCCATAATTGTTTGTTTTCCTCATAACTCGACTATCGTTCATCCGATCTTTACCATTCCTTTGGCGGATCGAGAAAGAAGAAACGAACCTCCTATCTATAAAACTGTGGGAGTTATGACTTTTTTCCGATTTGCGGGATCTGCCTGCAATTTAAGAAGCATATGCATGTCAAACCTCTATCTCTTTCCATCTCCGAGATCTTTTTGTTCATGCGGACAGACGGACATGGCTACTCTGGTACAGAGTATAAAAATATTAATTTAGTAAACGTGTCGTATGAGTAATTTTTTACAAAACTTGGGGTCGATTTCACATCTTCTACCTGCGTGAACTAAGTATATGTGCATAGACTTAATTTAATAAAAAGAATTTATGGTAAACTAAAAATTTCCAAATTAGTATTTATTACGCAGTACTTAACAACATTAACCAATAACAGTACAAATTAATTTTAGTTTTCACATACTAACAAAAATATTTAACAAAATATTTTGTCTTCTTATGAAATAAATAAATATGCATAGGATGATTTTTAAACTTTTACTTATTTAACTAATACCAACGGCTTCTTAATAGTTAATATGTTTTCCTCTTAGCTTAATAGCCTGATTTAATCTACCAGGCATGGAGTTAACTAGTTTTTCCAGGGTGGAAAGACTAATCTTGTCCCATTCTGCGACCAAGGCTTCTTTGAGTTGCTTTATGGTGTCAAACTGACTGCCACTCTTATAAACTTTGACTGAAAGGATTCCCCATAGATCCTCAATTGGGTTTAGATCTAGGCTGATCGCTGGCCACGCCAATAATGGTATATTTCTTGAAGAAAAGAAGGTTTTTGGGAAGCCTGCTGTGTGAACTGAGGCGTTGTCTTGTTGAAATGTCCAATTATTTCCATACAAATCTTCAGCAAAATCAACTAGCACCTCATCTAACAATTGAACATAGATCTTCGAATTTGTTTTAGTTGGTATAAAGCAAAGCGGAGACTTTCCAGCATGTCCAAAAGCCGCCCAAACCATTAGTGACCCTCCATCGGAATTTCTCTAATGGCATGTTTCCCGTGGTTGTCTCAAATCGCGCCAGTACTTATTACTACCGTCGGGGCCATCCAGGTTGAACTTTTTCTCATCAGAAAAAATGACCTGCTGGGACTCGTCGGTACAAAATTTATATTTTTCAGCAAATGCCAAACGGGCGCTTAGGTGGCGTGGCAGTAGCCTGGGTACGCGCTCGCGTGCGGCATATTTGACATGTTCTGTTTGTGCCAAAACTTGATACACTCGTCTTTTGTATACCTTAAGACTTAACTGGCGCTTGATCTCCATGCAAGACATGTTTTCTTGGACCGCGAGACGCCGAATCTGCCGTTTACACCTTTTGTCTATGGTGGTCGGTCTGCCGGAGCGCTTAATTTGACCAACCCTATCGGGATTTTCTAAGGCGATTCTATTTCGATGTCGATTGACTCTGGTAGCGATATTTTCAATTTTGGTCCCAGCTTCCCTCAGTCCCTTTATTAAGCCACGCTCTTCTTCAGACAGATGCGTCCCACGTGGCATTCTATTCAAATAATTACGGCTGATGATTACAAATCCTTATTAAGAGATATTGTTTTATCTACTTACGTTTTTACTCAATTAAAATTATTTCACCTCAATTAACTTTACTTTTTCCACTAAAATACACACTAATCTTAGTTTACACATATAATTTTTTCATAGGAAAACCGCGAGATTTCATACGGAGTCAGGCAAATGACAACAAAGATAAAGATCAAAAGAGATGATTGCATAAGGAAATTAAGATAAACAAACAACAACGAAAACTTGCATGCCAAAAAGAAAAGTAGAATAACAGTTAATGCACATATACTTAATGCACATATACTTAATTCACGCAGGTAGATACTTACTTAAAAATAGGAGTGGGCGTCGTGGAACACCCGGTACGAGCGAAGCTTTTACGAGGGATGACTTGAAATTACAATACTAGCAAAAGAGTATAAAGTACTTTTGTTTTGGTTGCCCCATCGGAAATCGATGTTAACGTAGGTGGTATATATTTTTATTAAATTTTCCATTTTAACCAATGAAATTGTTGCTGAATTTTCCAATTTCACCATTTATTGGCATTTTTTTTTAGAAATTTAACGTTGAACTACTATGAAATCATAGTATCAAACTTTAAAATAAGGCTCGCAAATGGTTTTAAGATCTTTTTTAACGCGTATATTACCAAATTTAGTGTATTGGTGGCAAAGTCTTCGCATTCTTCTGAAGCACTTGAAGGTGTTGGAAATTGTGTTGGAAATGGTTGAAGGTTTTGCTTCAAGTGTCTAGAAAAGTAACTTTTGTCTTTTATGAGGTTTTTATATGCATCATTGGGAGAATGAAAACACTTATATTTGTGACAGAAAAGAGTCATATTACACGCAGAAAACTACCACATTAAGGGCGACCGCTTTCATAGAAAAAAACGCTCACTCCGGACTCCGTTTTGTGCACATTATGACGGTGAATGCTCATAAATAAATGTCAGAAAAGTGTTAGAAAACGCATATATTGCTTGCTGGGATGACCGTCCCTTCAAAATCTCGGGCACAACTAAGTTGCTGTTTTGGTCACTGTTAAGTCACTGTTTTCGTCACGGTTTTGATCACAGCTTAGACTCTGTTTTGGTCACTGTCTTGGCCACGGTTTCGGTCACTGATTGGTCACTATTTTGGACACTGTGTGGCCACTGTTTTGGTCACTATTTCGGTCACTATTTGGGTCACTGATTTGGTCATTGTTTTGGTTACGGTTTTGGTCACTGTTTTAGTCTCAGTTTTGGTCATTGTTTGGTCACTGCTAGTTCACCACCACCACACACGCACTTACCAGCTGCTATGGTTGTCTTGCAAAGACCACAGCTGCTGACTTTGCAGAGTCAAAAGCGTAGCCAAAGAAATCTGTCGCAAAGACAATCGTTTTCTGCACTTGCCCCCCAATCGACCGTCCGTAAAAGAGCTTCGCTCTAAAGACTATACTACAAAATACCATCTTCAAAATATCAATTTGATAATATCCGTTGGGACTGGATATGTCTTTGATATCCTTTTCATCGTCCAACGGAGCTAAGAATCGTCCAAGGGATATGAAAAATAATCATCCTTTAGACGATTTTCAGCTCCGTTTGATGATCAAAAGGATCCAAGTGGATCTTATTCCACTTTGTCGTTTTGAGGTCCATTTAAATGTGCATGTAAGCTAACTAACTGCTAAGTGGTTATGGCTACATTCTTTACTTTGATGTGGTCGCTAGCTATCGCTTGCGCTTGTTAGTAGTGTGCGCTAAGATGCAGTCGTTCGTGTGTTCATAGTTTAAATCCTAGTAAAGTACAAATGCTTTGTATTTTTGAGAAGATTTGACTTATGAATCATTGACGACATATGAAAAACTCTTGAGCAACTCTAACAATTTTTTTTTAAACTAAATTTTGTATAAAAAATATAGAAAATCTGCTTGGCAATATTTTTTGCTGTGTGTGATTTAAAATGCGGAAAATAAGTTTTTCGCTTTCCTTTCATTGAATTAAACGCTTTTCTCTTTATTTTTCTATTGCAGAGACAAAATCTACAAGAAATTCCACTTCAACCGATAGTCCGCTTTTATGCTGAAAAAGGACAGACAATAGGGCTAATATATACACAATTAGCTGCTGTGAATGGGTCAAGCCCGAAAGAAGAGCAGCCATCCGCACACGGAAACCGCAAACCACTAGTACAAAACTTTGCCAAGACCCGACCCAAACTCACACACACAGACACACCCAAACAGAATGTCGGACACAACATCATTTGAAATGGGCTCGGCGGCGGATAGGCCCCCAAACAGGTTTCAAGTGAACCCGGTCAACGGCAACAGCCGCAAGTCACAGAGTCCCCCAGTCGACTTGGATGGAGGCGACAGTGACATACCACACGAAGTTTACCGGCGCCTGACCAACATTGATGGCGAACTGCTCGATGACGACACATTCGATGCGACACAAATGCTGAACAAGCAGCAGCAGCCCAGGCTGCAAAGGTGAGTCCAAAAGAATGGAAATTTCTTTGTTATATTTCATTTTGTGGTAATTGTTTTGTGTGTTGGCACGTGTCGTTTCCTGTGTTTTTTGTTTGTTCTCGCTTAATTATGGGAAGCGATAAAAAGATAGCCTACTTTTTGGGGCAGCCGGGAAATTTATTTGCATTTTGTTTCACAAATAGAAAACAAAAATAATGAAAATTAATATTAATAAAATGTTAAACTGTGGAATTCGTGTTTCTGCTGTCTCGACTAGGCAGGCATTTAATCATTCACGCCACATTTATTTCAACATCTACAAGTATTAACGTCATCGCTCAAAATTGATTAAATTCTTGTGCGAATTTTGCACCCTGAGGCATCTATCAAATTACCCAAAGTTTGCCGACCTGCAAGTTCAACAAACACAGTCGGCGTCAAAGATTCAAAGGAGAACCTGCTGCAACAGCCCCTCAAAGCCAATCCTCAAACAATATTAGCAATCATGGACTACAAGTAATAGCAATCATTTACGCTTGTGTTGGCAGCAGCAGCAAATTTGCATAGACACGGACACCGAACAATGGGCCAAGACTTTGCTTTATGGGCTATAAACTATTAAATTTGATTCATATGTCCATTAGAATCCTCATGAATTTCCCACTTCCACGTTAATTTGGCCTATTAAATTTGGGCTTAAAGCCAAGGTAACGACAGGGAAATTTATATGAATATTCCGTTTAATCGGCTCAGTTGGTTGCCAATCATTAAAAGTGAGTTCCTTGAATAAATTAATCATAAGCTCACTTGAGTGTGTGCTCGAATGCCTCAAGCTGCTGAGCAGAATGAAATTAAATAATTAGTTTTAAGCTTCCTAAATTTGGTTGCCTTCGGCTGACATCGCTTCAAAATGGCCAGACAGAAGCAGATCCCTCAGACGTTCACACACATATATATCATTCGTATATATAAGTAGCTAAAGGCCATTGAGTAAAGTTGATTGTCAAAACTTAACAAAATGCGCAAAACCACATAGGAGATAAGCTCGACTGAAGGGGTACCCATTGCTTTAATGAATTTTCATTGCTTTCCGAGACCGGCTGGCAATCAAATGGTTTCCTATCATTCAGAGGCTCAAATGATAATTAAAACTGCCTTTTCCTTTGTCCGCAAACAAATATAAGAGTCAAGGCTTCAAATTGGCTTAGAGCCGAACCACTTAAAACCACTTTGGTTCAGGTCCAGCTGGTGAACCGAACCGCAAATAATACTGAACCGCACCGAAAACCATTGAGAGAAACGGTTCGGTTCAGTTCTCTGAAGACTTTTAAAACGTGAATCGCTTTCCTTTAACCAATGATACTTATTAATCTCGTTTTTTTAAGATAAATTTAGTTCGGCCCTCTAAAAAGGGGACCACTGATAGAACATATAGCCTTCAAGGATGCCTTGACGCAAATCTTACAACATGTACTCCTATAAGTCTACCGCCAATCTCTTAATATTCCTGTTCGGGCAAGAACCCCTGCGCTTTGCCACCCATGTAAAGTTTCTTTAACATGGCCAACCTAAAATTATTGTCATTAATGGCCATCTGCCACCAAATTATGTTTGTTTGGTTTCATATTCGCTCTTGTAATTTTTCTCTCCACGCCTGTGCTATATTTAGACATTGCAGCTGCGCAGTTGCTCTCTCAAGCTCACTCGCAGCAGCGCGCAGTCGCCAGCGGCGCTTTGGCCGCATAAGAACATTTGTAAAGAGCAGGCGTACTTCACTAGCATATGACCATTGAAGCATTTTATTCGCGCCTGGTGGATTGTGTTTCGTTAAGTTAACTTGGCCAATTGGAGATACAAATCAGTATTTCCACATTATTTTCGTGACCCCGACGTGAAAAAAAACAAATTTATGTGGAAATACTGATTTGTATCCCTAAGTACAAGTATATTATAAATCAGTATTTCCACAATACAATCTTTTCCTGAAAATTGATAATTAATTTGTCGTCCTCTGTTGGACAATATTCTCAAAATTTTTTTTATGTACTTCTTCACCCTAATTTAATCTAAGACAGGACAGTTTTTTCACAAACAATCAATAGGGTGTGTAAGATGCATAATACGAATAGGAAGTGCATTCCTAGAACTTATAGTCGAATCCTAAAAATTCGACTTCATAAATTTCAGACCCTTTTAGAAGGATCTTAAAGACACTCAGATGGTTCCAAAGTGTGCGAAAAGTATTGCCTTTATAAACCATTGAACCGAACCGACACTGCGTTTCAGTTAGCTCCACAAACCGGCGGTTTGGAATCTGTGTGAACCACTGAACCGAGCCAGTACTTATTTTCGTGTGGTTTGCATCCCTGATTTCCTGAGTAACCACTCTTAATCATCTGATCTGAACCGCTCAAACAGCAGTCTCTCCATGCCTGCGTTGCTAAAACTGTTTGGAAATTTTAGTGTCTCTACTTTAAGTTATGCGAAAGCATAACATGACCTTGAGCCGGCTAAAACCTGCAGGCTTACTTAGCATTAAGGTAGTAAAAACAGTCACATTAAGTCAATCCCAAACAAAGTCAGAAGTCGGTCAATCCTGGATATTCTCATTTCAGGTACGAACAGGATTGACTTGATTTCGGATTTTTCAATCCCTGAATTCTTCTCTTGATCCTGACTTAATCCCACATGGGATTGACTTAAGCTTGTTATCCGAACTCGACTTGAACCCTTCGAAGGATCAAATCAAAATGGCCCGATATTGACTTAAGCTCGCAATTCGTACTTGATTTGATATATAAAACGACTTGGTGAGAGTTTGGCCGAGATTAAATTGAGCTCGATATTCAAACTACACTCAATACGAAAAAGGATTACTCTAAAAATGACAGAGATTGGCTCATGCTCGAAATTGGTACTTGATTTGTACTGGAAATCGGCTTGGTGCAAGTTTGCACGAGATTAAATTGACCTCGATATTCGAACTCCACTAAATCCCAAAAAGGATTGCTTTATATATGACTAAGATTGACGTTAAATCTTTATAGTACCCTGTACCCACTAAAAATGGGTAACATGGGATCATGTAGTCATTGTCAGCTGTGTGTATGTGTGAGTGTGTGTGTGTGTGTGCGTTAGAGCAAACTTCCTGAATATGAAATATTTAAGGTCATAGTCGTACAAAAAAAAAAAGTAGAAAAAAATTAAGTTTTAAGTGGCACAAAGAAGTACTGTTTTTTTTAACACACATACGCAGTGTTGCCTATTTCTATATATTTGATTCATTTTAAAATAGTTGGCGTATATACGGAGGTGTCACGGAAATCTCTAGTGTTTTTCGTACAAACGCTCGTATTTCAAACTAAAACTGCTAGCCTTTGTATGCGAAGTGTCTCCAAAATGCTAGGCTACCAGATTAGTTGAGAAAAATTGAGCGAATTAAAACAGACTTTTCAATGCTAAGTAGATGATCTAGCAACCGAAGATATACTTCTCACTTCACTTATATAAAGGTAACAAATTTAAAATTGATCGCACCCGGCGACTTATTGAACGACATTTTTGATTTTCAAACTAGCAAGTTCTATCCGGCTCGAGGTCATTAGTTGTTTGCATACCCTCGCTTCTAACTTTAATAGACTTTAGCTTTCTTCTCTTTCTCCAGCACTGCTATGACTGTTTAGGAATTGCAAGGCATTATAGTACAAAAATCGACACCTGAAATTAAATACTAAGTTGATAGAAGCCTTTGGGTAGGAGTTGCAAAAAAAGAGGAGAGAAAAATATGTCTGTCTCTCTCTGACACTCGATTATGAAAATTGACTTCGGCAAGCATTCGATGTGAATCTGCAAGTGACTTCGGTCCCCAGGGGCTATGGTGGGCCAGGCCTGGTGTGTACCCTTTTAGCCTTATAGTACTGGTGAGCGATTTTCTTGCTCTCAGGTTTTTTCGCTTTGACATGGGACATCCTTACTAACTTCAATCTCGAGTCAGGATTATTTTATATTGACATAGGACATACGTACTCACTTCAATCTCGAGTCAGGATTATTTGACTTTCATTTACGGATTCGAGATTGACATTATAGCCTTTTCAAACTGGCCGCAGCTTCGAAAAAACTGTCAAAGTCGAAGCGCGAATTCAATAGTCGCAGCATTCAAGCAGCTTTCATTAGACTACTAGATTTGTATCGATTTCAAATATATTTTCCGAAAAATGCAGATGGAGTGAGGCCGAGAAGAATGTATAAATTGATTTGAGGGCCGGTAAACAGAGCTATCTACGTGGGGTGCGAAAACACACCCACGAGTATGAGGAAAGCAGGCTGAACTAGCAGCACAAGGATTTTCCTTTTCCGCAATCGAAAGTAAAACTAAATTGGAGTCACTTGGCAGAAAACATTTTTAAATAAAAGCCCGATATACATTGGCATTGCAGTTGTAGATCAAAAAAGACCGACATGGGACCATCGGGCGGCTCGGTGAGTGCACTTTGTCTTGAAAATTTAAAGGTTGATGAGAAACATTAAAAAAAGTTGAGTCCAATGACTCAATAATGAATGGAGGACTCAGCAATTCAGGCAACTTGGCTCCTTCTGGTTTACCACCTGCAAGAGCAGCCCAAAAGTCAACCGACAGACTGAAATATAAAATGAACTAAAACAGAGCAATAAGGCATTCCGGCAGTTCGCTGAGAGCGTTGCAAGCATTGCCGCGAAGTGGTGACCAAATTGACATATGCCTTTCGAGTCGAAGTCTCAAGTTTTTTCTTAATACGTGTGAACCTTGCTTTGGGGTATCCAAGCGCGTTTTTCACAACTCGCCTGGATTTGGAAAACTGGTAGTTAAATTGGTTCTCCCGTGGCGGGATCGTCGGAGAATATGAACTCGGTTTTATCAACGTTTTGGAAATTTATTAAAAATTTTGATTTTTTTCATCCTACTATGTTTTGTAATATTTACCAAGTCCGAGTGTAGCCCGTACTTATACTCACGTTGACTCGGAGCTTCGGCCGCGAGTCGTCGCAAGCCCCTTGTTGCTAAAATTTAAGTTCTGCTGCGAGTTGTCATGAGTTAAGCTCGTTCAGTACAAATACTCGCGGTTACTTCTTGCTTCGGCCGCGTGTCACCGCGAGTACAAACACTAACAAAACACAAAAACAAAAACACAAAAACAATGGCGAAGCTCGCCGTGAACCAGCAGAGTAAGTACGTGCGAGTAAATTCTGCTGCGAGGGCGAGTAAGCACGAGTAGAGTGTCGAAAAGGCTTGGCCATTGGTGGCAAAGGGTTTATTTTGACTCGTGTTATGAAGAGCTTATTCATATTATTACTCGTGCGAAGCAAAGAGCTTGCGCGTTCTGACTCAATGTGCTTGCTATCATTTCGAGTGTGTCGAACCAAGGCGACGAGCCCAACCAAACCAAGTAAACGCACAAGTGTGATCAAACATTAGAAGCTTGTTGCTAGTCTCTGGTTTACTGCTACGGCTGCCAACCTATGTTCTGTTTAATAGCTCACAGCTGAGCAAATATAAACTACAAAATTAAGTAGAAAGTATAGAGATGCATAATTGGCGATTGGCAAACGAAAGCAAATCAAAAATTGACGGGTTTTCATTTAAGAAAAATTTGTTCTTATTCCGTTAAATCGGCTTTTTTGACCAGTGTGCGTTGGAGCTAGGAGCTTAGATTCATTTGCTGAAAATAGTTTTTTAGCGGCCAAGGGCATCCATGTCGTGCTTTTCTCCGGAAGGAGTCAATTGACAGGCAGGCAGGCAACTGACAATGGAAAAAGGTGAATCAGCTTAGCGTATTGTGTATGAAAATTTAGTTTACACTGCCATTACTGTACCAAAATATATCGTATTCGTATAGTCCCTACTAAACTGAAGCGTAATGGGTATTATCAGCAGGGAACCACCGAGTCAAAGACATGGATTTTCACCACATAATCAACCAGCCACAGCGTGACCGTGTTGCTGACCTCGCGTCCTCTTGAGGCTGAGTGAAAGTGTGTCTCCTGCCGCATACTTATCTGTGCACAATGAGCAGATATCTGAAAATGAAAGTTTGAATTTTGACTAGCAATTCAATTTGTGGGTAATGAAAATCTTAAAGTTGCAGCTTTTATCATAATTACTGCCGCAGAGTAAAAATCCGAAAAATGTTTTTTCTTTCTAATTTGGGACTACTTTTTAATTATCATTTTTTGCATTTTCTTTGGCAGACAATCCATCAAGAGCAGTTTTCGTGACAAGGATAAACCCTCACGCTTTAAGGATCTGCAGACAACAACACGCTTTCAAGTGGACCCGCTTAATAACGACTCAGACGACTCAAATGATTCGCAAGAGGAGCGCGAACTCTTGGACAATGAATACGATACGAAATATGGTAAAAGTTTTCGGTCAGTTTATAGCGAGCTTTTTATGCCCTGGCCATGTCCGTTTTGTAATGACAAATTTCATTACCTTTCCGCAGGCATTTTACGCGCGAGGCACTGCCGCGACTGGACAACTATCGCAACATGATGTCCATTCAGGCCGCCTACCGTCCAACGCTCGACGAGCTGCACAATGCCACACTAAGTGCGGGGAAGGTGAGTACCCTTAAAACTCGATTAAAACGTCCCCGGGGGTTGCCCAAAACAATTTTGAGGGCGCCATAAAAAAACAACAATACGCCGTGTTGACCGCACTTAAATTCAAATTTATATTTATGTCAATCGATTGGAAACAGCACAAGCCACACCAACTGCCAAGCGATGTCAACCAACTCCTTGGAAGTGTCAGAGTGCCATCCATCAGTTGTGTCTATGTCAATGTGGGGTCGTTGTCACTGCAGCAGTTTACAGTTTGTTTTTTTTTCGGTGGTGTCCCAGCTCTGTTTTTGACTTTTAACCACAAAGCGCGAATTTAATTAAGCGACGCGGGGGACGAAAGCGTGAAAGTGTGCACACTTCAACCTAGAGGCGCGAGGCCGCTGACTTTTCACTTGACTTTTCAGTTGCACTCGTTTATCAAGTTTGCCTTGGAAACTTGCAATTGCCACTAATTAATTTCCACACACATTTTTGGTGCCCCTCCGTAAATGGACAGACAATTAAGACAATTTTTGAAATTGTTGATTTTGTTTACTTTGCGGTGTTGTAATTGCATCTGCTGTGGCGCACTGAACACATACAATATATTTCTTATTTAGAACAAAGTTCAAGCAGATATTTTAATTAGAAATGCAAGCGGATGGTTTACAAAAGTTTTAAGCCACTCGTTCGGTTATTATAAGGATTTTTGAGATTTATTTCTGGAAAATATTTGACTACAAGAAGTAGTCATCCGATCCGCGCTGATTTTTTAGCAGCTTTCGGATTTGATTAACAAAAAAAATACATATGAAATCTTTATTTGAATCGATAGAACGATCTAAATAATTTAATGTTTATAGATCAAGTTATAGATTTAAGTAAATGTTGACCACGGCTGCGCCTCAAATGGTTCATAAGCTGGTTCCTATTTTGGCATACTCTCTCCAACATATCGGCCGGTATGTTACGAATAAATTCTTCCATATTGGCTCGCAGTGCGTCAACTGTGGAGGGCTTGTCGCTATAGACATGAGCCTTACCATAGCCCCACAATAAAATAGTTTAATGGAATTGTATCGCACGATCTAGGCGGCCAAACCTGAAATAAACTGTTCACCGAAATCGCCTCTCAATTGGGCCATTGCTTTGCGTGCTGTGTGGCATGTGGCGCCGGCTTATTGAAACCACTTGTCAGCCAAGTCCAGCTCTTTGTTTTTGGGCAAAAAAAGTTTGTGATCATCGCACGGTAGCGCTCAGCATTCACTGTAACGATCCTGCCTTCGTCATCTTTAAAAAAGTACGGACCAATGATGCCACCGGCTCATAATTCACACGAAACATTGCATTTTTCGGGATGCATTAGCAGTTCTTGCAATGCTTCTGGCAGCTCTTCACACCAAATATGGCAATTTGGTTTGTTTAACCAGAAATGAGCTTTGTCGCAGAACACAATTTTCCGATAAAAAAAGTCGAAATTCATAAAACTTTGCCATCGCCCATTCACCAAAAGTTAGCCGTTGTAATACGTTGTGTGGCTTCAATTCTTGCAAACCGCAAAATTTTCCACGTAGTGGAGTTACAGAGGCCCAATTGCTGCTTACGCCGCCGAATCGATATTTCACGGTTGCTACAGCTGCGATATTTTCCTCTGTCCGCACTCTACATTTGCGTGTTGGTGGTTTCATGTCTAATAATGTAAATTTGGTGAGAAAGGGCTTTGCTGAATAAGCATAGGAGATTTTTAAATATTTTGAATCAAGGATTTTAGCTGTTATCTAGGACGGTAAGTACACAACATTTCAAGTGAATAGATCTATTGGTTGAAGATTCTAAAACATAAATTATTGGCCCTGTTCCTAATTCCGAGTCGATTTTCGTGTAAACGTTGCTTTTTCTAATGTAAAGTTCACGATTTTATATGAAAAATAAGCAGAATGTTTGCGGCTACTAGATCAGGTCTTTTCATTTTGACGAATTGAATCCCCTTGGCATTGAACAATCGGTTTCAGCTGCTTAACCAATTCCGATTTTCGTAAAACCTAATCTAATAACCGTTGAAATGACTGTCACCTTCCATATAACATTGTTAAGTTTAAGCTCTAAACGCAAACGTTTGCACGAAAACCGACTCGGAATTCGGAACAGAGCCGAATGATATAACTTGGCTCATATGACGTTTTACCATGCACTGTTGATTGAAAATTTATAAGATTTAACGTATTTATCCGTTACAAAATTCATGAATTTCCACTCTTATTTCTTTGGTCACTAAACGGTGGTCAAAGTTTTCAAAATTTTTAATGACCTCTTTCCGGATTTGACAATACCGGGAGTTTTTACAGCTGATGTTTCTTTTAACCATTTAAATAATAAAAAAAAACATATTTTTTTAAGTGGTGCAACAATGTCAAACATTTTGTTTTATTAGAATATTGATTTCATTAAAAACAGGATTCTTAGTACCGACTCTAGTATCCTTGAGCAATAGGCAGCAAAAACTAAGCAGAATGCAGGAGATGGAACATATTTCTGATGTAATTGCTCAAGTGGAGCAGCGATTGAGAAAATGGTTCGAGCCATATTTCATGTTGCAACCTGTGGCAAATATGTAGTTACTGCAGTTGTGGCAGCGGTACTTACTCCAAGCGTAAAAATGAAATGGGCCAAGGTGCTGCAGCGATTGAATCCGAAACTGACGGAAGAAAACATAGTCAGCACAGTTTTGGACATATCAATTTTAGATTTTGAAGTTATAAATAATAATTTGTCTGCTTTACCTGACTATTTAATAGTCGTACTATCTGCCATAAGACACTGTGACGACTCTGCCGCTACTGGACACGAGCGAATAACGATTACTAGTCACGAGCGACTATCGACTATGGTCACACTATGATGCAGCTATCATCTCTCATCTCCAGCTACTCCAGTGGTAGTAGTATGTGTCGAACTCCAGCGCTGGCGCCCAGGACAGCGGGCTTCGGGCCAAGCGCCCAACAATAATACACCAATTCTACGGCTACTTAAGGGGGTAGTACAAGTTTTTTGCTTTTTTTCATAGCTCAGATATTCAAAAATATTATATTTTCCCAAAAGGAATTTCCAAAAATTCGAATTAGTTTAGGAGATATAGCCCTTTAAGTGACTCAAGGTGACCCAAATGTCTTAGCAACTGCAAACTTAAAGCGCGCTTTTCTCAAAATGGCGGCCGCGATTCAGCCAAAACTACTGGACCGATTTTGTTCAACGAGGTGTCAAACGATGCAGAATTATCGTCATTTTGGCCTGAACCTCTAACTTTTAGATACAACAATTTTTAGTAAATTTTTTTTTACACTAGACTATAAAAAAAAAATTCCAAAAAAATTTTCCATTTTCAAAGTGCATTTTCTCAAAAAATAACTTTTTTCCAAATCTGTGGTTCAGTCTAGAATTACATCGATACTAAACCAGAATCTTTTTTCCTTTTTGTATTCGGATAACGGATAGACCCCGAATCGCGGCCGCCATGGGCGCACTTTATGTTGCATACCACATTTTTAGCAGACCAAAAAACTTTTCAGCCAATGTCACAATTCTAAAACAAACGAGAGCGTAAGTTAAAGTCGGTCCTGCCCGACTTCGATATACCCGTTACTCAGGGCAATAAGTGTTTAATAATAGCCTTTCCCTATGTTATTTAACAAAGCATTCACATTAATGTGACCAAATGTTGAAATGATCACAAAGTGAGCAAAAAGTGCATGCATGTATATAACCTTTTTAACTCTGCCATTTATTATCCGATCTTTATGAAACATTCAGAGATTATACTTTATGTGATCGGAAATGCTTCCTGCTATGGGTTACAAACATACGGACAATTTTAGTATACCCTCTTCAAGGGTAAAATAATGACACTTATATATAAAAGAACATATTTTTATACCCTTGCAGAGGGTATTATAAAATTGTCCGGATGTTTGTAACGTATAGAAGGAAGCATCTCCTACCACATAAAGTATATATATTCTTGATCAGCACGACGAGCTGAGTTGATTTAGCCCTGTCCGTCTGTCCGTCTGTTTCTATGCTATCTTCTCCGTCAGTTTTAAAGCTATCCTCACCAAACTTTGCACAAAGTCTTTTGGTACAAATACGCTGCACATTTGTCGGAACCGGCCGGATCGGATGACTATAGCATATAGCTGCCATAGGAACGATCGGTTGAAAAACTAGTCTTAAAGAGAAAAACTTTTTTGTTTTTAATGGAAACGCCTCCAAAGTACGTATTTCTTAGTTTACTATCCCTTCCCATGATTTCACTAAGTTTGGTCGAAATCGGATGACTATAGCATATAGCTGCCATAGGAACGATCGGTCGAAAAACTAGTTCTAGTGAGAAAAACTTTTTTGTTTTTAATACAAGCGTCCTTATCATTGGCATACACTTAATCTATATACTTTTACACAATTCTACAAAGTTTGGTCGAAATTGGATGACTATAGCATATAGCTCCCATAGGAACGATCGGTCGAAAAACTAGTTCTAGTGAGAAAAACTTTTTTGTTTTTAATCAAAACGTCCTTATCATTGGCATACACTTATTTTATATACTTTTACACAATTCTACAAAGATTGGTCGAAATCGGATGACTATAGCATATAGCTCCCATAGGAACGATCGGTCGAAAAACTAGTTCTAGTGAGAAAAACTTTTTTTTTTTTTAATGAAAACGTCCTTATCATTGGCATACACTTATTTTATATACTTTTACACAATTCTACAAAGATTGGTCGAAATCGGATGACTATACATATAGCTCCATAGGAACGATCGGTCGAAAACTAGTCAGGAGAAAAATTTTTTTTATGAAAACGGCTATCTTGGCATACACTTATTTTATTTACTTTGGACACATTTCTACAAAGTTTTATTAAAATCGGATGACTATAGCATATAGCTGCAGTATGAATGATTGGTCGAAAAACAAGTTCTAGTGAGAAAAATTTTTTGTTTTAAATCGGATGCCTCCAAATTTCGTAATTAACAGTGTATTTTGCTTTTCCATGATTTCACCAAGTTTAATCGAAATCAGACATCTATATAGTATAGATCCCCTAGAAAAGTAATGTCCAAAAAGTAGTCTTAGAAAAGCTTTTTTGTTTTCAATGGAAGCTGCAAGGGTATACAAAACTTCGGCCGAGCCGAAGTTAACTTTCCCCTATTTTTTTGTCTGGGACACATTTTTCAACTAATAAGATACAAGATAGTCATCCAATCCGGGTGATTCCGACTTATCAATAGTGTGCAATAAAAAAACGACTCATTACAAAACTTTTGCTCAATAATTTTAAGATTGAGAGACAAGTTAGCGTAGAAGCAGACAGACTGACAGAAATACGGCTCTGATCAAGAACTTTAATCTATATATGGGCCATTCTTTCTGACCGTTTTAGAAATGAGTAAAATTTTTCCCGATTTTTCCGATATCCAAAAAGTTTTTTTGAATATTTTAGAAACAGTTTCAGAAACCGTAAAGCCCAAAAAGTGGAAACAAGGGGTTTTTTAAAGAAAAGGTTTGTTTATTGGACTGGTTTTTATACTCTTTACTGAAGGACAGAAGGAAGCATCTCCGCCCCTATAAAGTATATATATTCTCGATCAGGGTCAATTGCCGAGTCGATATAGATATGTCCTTCCGTCCGTCTGACCGTCTGTCAGAGATGGTAGGAGATAGAGGTTTGACATGTATGGGATATAAGCAGGCAGATCACGTTTATTATTAATTTTTGCCACCCCCCTCAATTGA
Organism: Lordiphosa collinella; assembly: GCA_018904265.1. Lineage (NCBI taxonomy): Eukaryota > Metazoa > Arthropoda > Insecta > Diptera > Drosophilidae > Lordiphosa > Lordiphosa collinella. The sequence continues at coordinate 83,136 of JAEIFV010000852.1, read as the reverse complement.
GTAAAAACGTCATATCTCCGAAAGTTTAATAGAAAGTAGGCTTGTACTTTGTTGACATATTTCATAATCAGGACTATTTATCGATCCGCCAATGGGTTTGTAAAGAGCGTATGAACGATAGTCGAGCTATAAGGAAACGAAACAATTATGCTGGGCAGCACCGGCCGCAACTTGATGGTCAGCAGTTCACACCTAAACAAAAACTTTGGAAGGTACAGAGTATACCATACACGGGCTTACTTACTTACTTGTTGTTTTTTGAAACAGCTGAACAACTGAGCAGTTTGAGTGAGTTGACTCACTTTGGACACACAAGGACAAGTAAACATGTTTAGTGAAACGAAGAACCTTTACTTCACAACACTACTGGACAAGAAATACATTCAAAAACTTTTGCACTGGTGTGTGTGAGAGCAGAGCAAAAATTGCTCTCAATTTCAGTACAGTCAGAGAAAAAAAGTACCACACACCCCTCTCCTTTTGTTGTGATGAACTAACTGACTCCGCCGCTCAGCCAACGCCACCACACCTCTGATGTCAAATTCATATTATAAATTGACGGAGGCAGTGCCTGCCAATGCTGAGAACGAGAGAGTGAATTGTTCTCAATTGTAGCTCGCGCTTTCCGTTTGTGGCTCCCCGCACTTCCGTCGCCCTCAAGCTCTAAATCGAGATTCGAGAAGATTTCTTCTTAAAAAAATCAAGAAGAGAACTACCAAAACCAAGAAAAATTCGCTCATGCCGATTCGTTTTTCATTTCTCTGGATGTAGCAACGACTGTGTGTGTGAAAGCAGCGCTGCTTTGAGATTTTTCGTATGCACAGTATATAGGGAAGTGCCGGCCTCTGCTTTACAACAATATATCAAAGTTTTTGACAAATCTGGTTACATCACACAGAAAAATAAAACTACTTCTGCCTCAATGACAACTTTTCAACATCTATTTATAATCTCATATTTCAATTATTATTATGCTAAGCCGCTTCAACATCGGCTGACAACAAAAGTTGAAAAGTTTCTTATTGCTTAACTGGTGTCTGTGGTCTCCTTGGGCGTATGATTAATTTTCTAGGAAATACCATGCTAGGGAGATGATTTCAAGTCATCCACATTCATGAGTGACGTACATAATTCATTTTCCTGGTGTAGGAAGAATCATGCCAAGGTCATTAAATATTTTCAAGTTGCCCCCGAGCCCATTTGAAGGAATCATTTATCACCACTAGACAGCTTTATTGAAATTTGTAAAAAAATAGAAAAGAGCAGCAAGCAGCGGCACCTGGTAACGCTTCCACTCACTCTCCTTCCACAGAACACGCACAGCTTGACGCGCAATCAGGACCCCGAGTCGGCTATCATGAACGGCATGTTGAAATTTGGTTGGATCAAAGGCGTCCTCATACGCTGCCTGCTTAATATTTGGGGTGTCATGCTCTTCCTGCGCCTCAGCTGGGTGGTAGGCCAGGCGGGCATCATTGAGGGCTTCGTATTAATATTGACAACGACCGCTGTCACTACCATAACGGCGTTGTCGATGTCTGCGATAAGCACTAATGGCGTCATCAAAGGAGGTAGGTCGAGGGTTCCTCTTGTCTTTAATAAATGCCTTTTAATGCACGTTTTCACCTAGGCGGCACCTACTACATGATATCCCGCTCACTGGGGCCAGAGTTCGGTGGGTCCATTGGCCTAATTTTCTCACTGGCAAATGCCGTTGCCTGCGCCATGTATGTGGTGGGCTTCTGTGAGTCCATGACGGACATGATGAGAGTCCTGGATTGGAAAATAGTCGATAATGGTATACAGGACGTGCGCATCATAGGCTGTGTCACCATTGCGCTATTGCTGATTATTGTTGTGGTGGGCATGGAGTGGGAGGCCAAGGTGTGTATGATTAGTTTTTTTAGTCAAGTCGAGATAGTTTTTACCTAAATTTGATTCAGGCGCAAATTGGTTTGCTGGTTATATTGCTGATAGCCATAGTGGACTTTGTGATTGGCAGTATGATTGGACCGAAGAGCACGGAGGAGCTGGCCAAGGGTTTCCTGGGCTTTAATGGTGAGTCCATTTAATTGTCTCGTCATGTTGTTAATCAAACTTTCCCTCAGCCACGCTATTTAAATCGAATCTCTTTGCGGACTATCGGGAGCACAAGGGTGACGAGCATGATTTCTTTTCGGTATTCGCCATCTTCTTTCCTGCGGCCACGGGTATACTGGCGGGTGCTAATATCTCTGGTGACCTGAAGGTGGGTCTCTCTGTCTTTATTTTATGATCTGTGCTTTAATTCATCCTGCCTCTTGGCCTAGGACCCACAAAAATCAATACCCAAAGGCACCATCTTGGCCATAATTATTACCACCGGCACCTATCTGATTATGGTTTTGCTGTGCGGCGCCACAGTGGCCCGTGATGCCACCGGCAATGTCAGCCAGGCGTTGAATGGCTCCTTTGACTTTCTGGACTGTACCGGCGGTAAGTGAGCATTTGCTTCTACTCCTTGTACAACTAATTCAATTGGAAAAATCAATTTTCTTTATAGTTGAGTGCCATTTTGGGCTACACAGTTCGTTCACGGTAATTGAGTTGGTATCTGGCTTTGGTCCACTTATCTATGCCGGTTGCTTTGCTGCCACCTTATCTTCGGCGCTGGCCAGCTTGGTGTCTGCCCCCAAAGTGTTTCAGGTGAGACAAAGTTCATTCAATATTTAATTTGAAGGACAAGTTTATGTTTGATTTCAGGCTCTGTGTAAGGATGAGCTGTATCCAAAGATCGTTTGGTTTGCCAGGGGCTTTGGTAAAAACAATGAACCGGTGCGAGGTTATGTGCTGACCTTTTTCATTGCCATTGCGTAAGTAGCTGCAGTTGGTTCCAGGTATGTTTGAATAACTTTAAATTTTTACAGTTTCATACTGATTGGAGAACTGAATGTGATTGCTCCACTCATTTCGAACTTCTTTCTGGCCGCTTACATGCTGATCAACTTTAGCACATTCCATGCCAGTCTGGCCAAGCCCGTGGGCTGGCGACCAACCTTTAAGGTTTGTTCTTGTTGTAAGCAAAGACACTGGGACATACGAGATGGCACATCTTTTTATACTTTACTAAAATAGGTCTTTAAATTTTCTGCTTGCTTGAAGAAAGCTACTTTTCTATTTAATAGTGTCAGCGAAAGCTCCTACAACTTCTTTTACTTAAGCTGGCATATGTCGGATTGAGACAGTCACAGCGAAAGTATAAGAAAGCTACATTGCTGGCATCAATTGTTCGCTTGCTCCGGCGTTGTTGCGGATTTCAACCTGGCCTGCCGCCCAAATTGTTCATCGCGCCGCGCTTGCGACTTAAATTCGCGGTTTTTGTCCATTAAAAGAAAGTTAAACAAATTTTATCCAAATCCGTTGTCATTTCGAAAAAATTGGAAATTCTTATAAGAGCTGAAGTCGGTATTAATAATTCAGCTCATTCAAACTCGATCGGAAGAAGTTTTGAGTTGGGAAAGTATCAACCTACTCACCGGATTTGCATTTCATAGCTTAAATAACTTCTAAAAAAAAGGCATCAAACCACCTTTGATCCGGTTGACTCTGGTTCGGAAGCATTATTCAACCAGGAACCTATCAACCTTCAGAACATTTTTCCAAAAAAAAGCTTGAACAAATTCTGAATTCTTTCTGAACCAGGAACCCAACAAATAACTTACTTCTGCAACCTGCACACCAAATTTCCCATTCATAGCTTTAATAATTTTTGAAACAAGCTCTCAACCCTTTCTGAACCTCTTCGAAAAAGCACTTGGACCAGTTAGATATATAACTCCATACTATCAATCAAGACTTTCCAGCTTCTTAGCTTAAATAGTTTCAGAGTTATGGCTTTGATCCAGTTTTTTATCGATTCAGAAAACTGTTCAAAATCAGTTAAGTATCTAATTTCATACTACCAACTTTCATTGAACCGGTTCGAAGCCGGTTCTACCTCCATATAATCAAACTGAAGACCAATTTTTAAGTTTATATTTTATACACACCAAATTTCTATATTGAAAACAATCAAGCTAGCAACCCAGTAGTTTTTTTTGTGCCAGGTGCTGCCGAAAGCAAGCCGTCAGGTGACCGGATCAGCACAGTACCCCCGGTCGGTAACCACAGTACCGAATCTTTGGAAAATCACTGATAAAAAATATAAAGGAGTCATAGTGAGCAATTATCTGCATGTACTTATTGTGGCCTGGTGTGTTGCAGCGGGTAGTATATCTGCCTGCTGAGCAAAAGGTCGTAGGTTCGATCCCACCTCGGGATCGATAAAGAAACGGCGAAAATGAGAGTCACAAAAGACAAAAGATTGAGAAGGAGAAAGCTCGGCTTGGCTCTTTGGGGCTTCTGCCGGACGGTTATCGAAATTACCCAAGCCGATGGCTGCCTGAAATCGCCTAATGTACAAAATCTGGATCTGTGGTAGCCAAAACTTTTGGGCTTAGCGGTAAATGAGGATAAGACGATGTAGGGGTGAGCTACGCTTGGATAATCTGTTGCAATGGGAGAATACAACTTCAAGGTTGTTAAGGACTTTGCCTATCTCGGAACGACGATAACCAGCGACAACAGCACCAGTCTGGAAATCGGAAGAAGAATTACTCTTGTAAACCGATGTTACTACGGGCTCAGTTAGGAGTTCAAGAGCAGAGCTCACTCTCGAAAAACGAAAATTGCGCTATACAAGTCGCTTATTATCCCAGTCCTGCTATACGGCGCAGAAGCGTGGACAATAACAGCAGCGGAAGTTCTTCGGAGGATTTATGGACCTCTGAAAGTTGGCGATGAATTTCACATCCGAATGAATTACGAACTGTAAAAGCTCTATGGGGACACTAAGCTTGTCAAGCGCATTAAACAACAGAGGCTGCCCGGGATAGGACATGTTACCCGTATGGAGGAAAACGCTCCAGCAAAACGGGTTGGAATGCGAACGACATAGGGGGCACGCCCGGACCATGTCGACCGATGCGGAGATGATGCTGGCCGAAACCGTAAAACGGTTGTGATGGCCAAAGAGAAGATGAAGAAGAAGTAATGAGGCACATCTTAACATTATGCCACATGCATGCTAGGCCCCCGTTTGTTACTCAACTAAAAACACATATTTGGAATTAGCAAAGGATGGATCCTTTCCCAAACCAATGAACAAATGATCAAAACTAATTAATTTTTGCGAGTGTAACAAGAGACAAAATAGATCTTGATTTATTCGACTAATAGCCTTGTTCCACTGACACATATGAACATCATTGGAAATGTTCCTTTTTTTACCAAGGCCTCCCATAAGAAAAAAAAAAAATGTTAAATTGATGTATGCATTCGCTCCGAACAAACAGAGTACATCAGAGAACTTTCATTCAATGTTAACAAATCTTACTCAAAATAAATCGATATGTCGATCATCATAGCAGTTGAGCTGTGCCGTGTACTGTGCCGGGTGCGGTGCAGTGTGGCTGCTGTGCAAAGGGTTATGGGTTCGATCCCGCCTCGACACATAAAATTGTATTATTTTTTTTTATAGTAGTTGACATTTGTATTCAATAGTTAAACCCAAAAAACTGCTTTAGAAGAATCATTAAAGAGTTCCACAGAGGCAACAACCCCAGAAACTATGGTGTCTAGCACAGAAGAAACGACATAAGAAACAACTGATTCCACCACGGAACACACTACACATTCAACAGCAGAAGAAACAACGAAGTCTACCACTAAAGAAACCAGTCAGTTAACGACAGAAGAAATAACGGAGTAAACTGAAAAATCAACAGAGGGTACCATAGAGGATAAGCTCCATAAACTACGGTGTCTACCATAGAAGAAAGTAAACAGACAACGACTGAGGAGACAACTGAGTCCACCATGGAACACACCACACAGTTAACAACGGAAGAAACAACAGAGTCTACCACTGAAGAAACCAGTCAACAGAGAAACATGGTAGCATTGCATTCCTTATGGATATAGAGACTTTCTCCTGTGTTTAAGGTCATACTGGCGTCTCTTATTCACTACTTTTTGGCGTATATTTACCGAGAAAAGAGGTTCTTTAATGGTCAAAGTTCTTTGTATCACTCATACGCAGTGTTGCCTTTCAACTTTATATATTTTTTTAGTTGGCGTTGATTTCTAACAAAAACTTTTCGTATTTTTAAAAGGTTACTCTAATCTTAAACAAATTTTGCAAAGCATATGGTTTATTCTAAAAATGTTGGATGAATAAGCTTACTCTTAAGACTTTGATTTGAGACATGATTCATAACTTTCAAAGGTACCTTCGAGAATTGAGCACACAATTAAAAAAGACCAAAAACTAAGACAAAAATTATTTGGAGAACTTCGTGGAGGACTAACATGTGGCTGATCAAAGCAATTCATATATTAAGATATGACAAAATGAATAACGTTTTAAACCAAATGTGCGGCTCATTCATACCAAAGTGCAGACACTTTTGCTTCAACGTGACAGTTTGAAACTTCCAAACAACTTCCTAATTTTATATCTATTCTTAATTTCATATTCAGCCTTAACTATAAGTACCTAGGAAACTTGTGCCATCTAGTCTATTGAGTGTCTGCTAAAAATCATTTTCCTCAACCTTCCATCTCAACCTTTCATCTGTTTAGTATTACAACATGTGGTTGAGCCTGGTGGGCGCTGCTCTCTGTGTGGCTGTCATGTTTCTAATTTCGTGGGCCACCGCTCTCATCACCTTTTCCGTGGTGCTGGCTTTGTACTTAATTGTGGCCTACCGCAAACCAGATGTCAATTGGGGCTCCACCACTCAGGCGCAGACATACAAGAATGCGCTGATGTCGGTGCAACAGTTGAACAATGTGGAGGAGCATGTCAAGAATTATAGACCACAGATTCTGGTACTGTCAGGTTTGCCCAACACCCGGCCTGTTCTCGTCGACCTGGCCTATATGCTGACCAAGAACCTGTCGTTGCTTGTCTGTGGTCATGTACTGCGCGGATCTAGCTCTCAAAAGTATCGCAATTATTTGCAAGAACGAGCCACCAATTGGTTCCGCAAGCACTGTGTTAAGGGCTTTTATGCCATGGTGGACGGAGAAGATTTCGAATCTGGAACAAGGGCCCTGATGCAGGCCACAGGCATTGGCAAATTGAAACCAAACATAATACTGCTGGGCTACAAGACAGACTGGCAGACGTGCGAGCACAAGGAGCTCGAGCAGTATTTCAATGTGATGCACAAGGCCCTGGATATGTACATGTCGGTGGCCATATTGCGTGTACCCCTGGGTCTGGACTGTTCGCAGTTGTTGGGCTCGCAGGAGAGTAGCTGGAAGACGGCCAACACCAGCTTAGAGGTGCCACGAACTCTGCAGCCAAATGAGAGTTCCGGCGATTTGCAGGTGACTGAGCACAATGCAAGGAATGTGCTCAGTGGCAGCATAGACTCCCTCAGTCGCAATGTTTCGCAAGGTAAGCTTTAGTTATCAAATGGCCCACGGACTAATCTTGGAATAATATTCTCTATAATTATATTTTGCATGGTCCAAATTCTGCACCTGTTTAACCTAAATCTGCACATTCACTTGACTTTGCACTCTTGCAATCTCCTCTAGAGGAACGCAGCCACAACAACAGCCTGAAGATGGTCAAATGTAAGTAGCATGCCCAACACTTGGAATGATTAATGTGCCAGCCTTTGTTTGTTTTTGTTGAAAATTGGGTTCTCGCCGGGATCTCACAGTGCGTTTCAAGCAGAGTTTGCGCCGAATGCGCTCCTGGCCAGGTGCAGGTGAATTTGTGTTTTCAGCTAACATTAACGTGTTCTAAAGTACTTGAATGGAATGTGATGATGTTGTAGGCGAAGTAGGTAAACACAATCCAGACAAAAACTCGTCTCTTGCTTCTGCATGCGCATGGCGCACAGGTGTGCGTAGGCATAGGCATGCCAGAGCGCGCAATTGCATCGACTCACTACTCGTGCATAAATGTGCTTTCATTTGAATTGATGGGCTAGCCAATTTGGAAAATGCCAATAGATAGACAGGAGTATGAGCCGAAATTTCTCTGAATTTTGACAGAAGTGTAAGAGCAATGAAAGCACTGGAAAAGCTATGAAAGGATACCCTATTTGCTTTTTATACCCTGTTCCCATTGAAAATGGAAAAAGGGGGATCATGAAGTTGTGCAAAAGTATGTAACAGGTAGAAGGAAGCATTTGCGACCCTATAAAGTATATATATTCTTGATCAGCATCAACAGCCGAGTCGATTTAGCCATGCCCAAGGCTCACCTAGGATTCTCTCCTATGTATTCGAATTACGCAGTCTTTCTGCGCAGCGCAGTTTTTGGAAAATTTTTGTGGCCATATTGCAGACTGCAGACCAATTTTGTTCCGATTCAAGCATTATATTCACCAGGTTGCTAACGGCTGGTGTCCTCCCGACCCCCCTGCTTAGTTCGGTTCGTTCATTTATGAAGGAAGGACAATCAAAAATAACGTGTTCTGCGTCTTGGATGACCGACTGCCCTGTACAGTCTGGGCAATTCGGGTCGTCTTCGTGTTTGAACCTATAAAAATAGGATTTCAAACATCCGTGTCCCGTAAGGAGTTGCGTCAAGTGGTATGTCACCTGTCCGTGTCTTCTGTCTAGCCACAGCCCTATATTAGGAATAAGGCTGTATGTCCATCGTCCTTTGGTCGATCTTTCCCACCGCTCTTGCCATTTCTGTACGGCTCTTATGTGCACCTCTGTTTTGAGCGCTGCCATCGTGCTGTCTTCTGGAGCTCCTTTGTGCAATTCCGCACAAATGGTCAAATGGGATGAGTCCCGCCACCACCAAAGCTGCATCATTTGAGACCGTTCTAAAACCACTGATAACTCTAAGTGCACAGATGCGCTGCACTGAGCTCGCTCCACGCACATAGGAGCTGTATGCCGTGGCTGGTGCCCATATTGGAGCAGCGTAGAGCAGGGCTGAGCTCACTACGCTTACCAGTAACTTCCTTCTGGATTGCTTTGGTCCGCCAGTTTTTGCCATAACTCTGGCTAATGCTGCTGCCGTATTGCTTGCTTTCTGGCTTGCGTAAATCAGGTGGTCTCTAAAATTGGGTCTGTGGTCTATCATGACTCCCAGATATTTAAGTTGAGGCAGCGAGGTTATTGTCGCGTTCCCAATTTTTATAGTAGCCTGCTTTACTATTTTCCTGCTACTTATTTGAACTTACTCCTTCTTGTGGATGGCTAGTGTAAGGTCCACCCTTTCAAGCCATCGCTTGACTTCGTCAATAGCCACGTTGCTGGTCCGTTCCACTTCCGTGAGATGCTTTGCTACTACCACGATGGCAATGTCATCAGCAAACCCAATTGCTGTGGCCCCTGGTGGCAGCAGAAGGCGCAGTATGCCGTCATACATAATATTCCACAGCATTGGTCCTAGGAGTGAACCCTGTGGAACTCCTCCGGTGATGTTGTATTGCTGCTCCCCGGGATCAGACTCGTATGTGAGTATTCTGCCGCTCAGATAGTCTTCTACGATTGCAATGAGGTATGGAGGCACATCTATTGCACTTAGAGCCCGCAAGATATGATTCCACCCTGCCGAGTTAAAGGCATTTTTGATGTCCAGAGTGACCACCAAGCAATACTTTTTGCTACCAAATATCCAGCGCTGTCCTTCAATGGCTGCACTAGCAATGTTGTGCAGCTCACGGACTGCGTGAATAGTAGAACGTCTCTTTCTAAAACCATATTGCCTGGGGGACATTCATGCTTCAACTGAGGCTTCAAGACGTGTTTGAATGAGGCGCTCAAGTACTTTTCCTGTCGTATCCAGCATAAATAGCGGTCTGTATGATGACGGGTCATCCACATTTCTTGCTTCCATTGGTAGTAGGACCAACCTCTGCCGTTTCCATCTTTCCGGGAAGGTTCCCTCCGAAAAGCAAGCATTGTAAAGCTTCACAAATGGTTCAGGGTTGGCTGTGATTGCAAGCTTGAGCAACTTATTGGGGACGCCGTCTGGTCCTGGCGCTTTGTCATCCTTGAAGGCGCTTGCTGCCGCTACAACTTCTTCCGTCGTCGCACCTCGCCATTCAAAGGCCTGCAGCCTGTAAGGCGTCCGTTGCTCCCATTTTGTTCGACGTGGGACGTGTATGTGTGAGTGTGTGTATATGTGTATGAAAACACAAGAAGTCAAGGGAACAGGGTATTTTGTAGTCGGGGCACTCGACTACAGCTCCCTTACTTATTTTTTTAGATTTTGCCCACTCCCGCTCTATACGTAAGCCCCCTTCCTCACCAATCGAAAAAGTATTGCCAGAAATGAAATCGGAACCCCCTGAAACCTATGAAACGATACCCCATTTGATTTATTTGCATTTTACCCCCTTTTCCCCTCAATAAGTCAGCCCCCATTCTACCAGATCGGAAAAATTTTGTTAGAAATAAAATCGGAACACCCTAAAACCTAAGAAACGATACCCCATTTGATTTATTTGCATTTTCCCTCCTTCCCCCCTCAAGAAGACAGCCCCCTCCCCACCCAATCGGAAAAATATGGTCTGAAATGAAATCGGAGCATCCTAAAACCTATGAAACTATACCCCATTTGATTTATTTACATTTTACCCCCTTCCCCCCTCAATAAGTCAGCCCCCTCCCCACCTAATCGGAAAAATATGGTCTGAAATGAGATCGGAGCACCCGAAAAACCTTAGAAATAATACCCGACAAGACTTTTTTTTAGATTTTACCCCCTCCCCTCCATAAGTCAGACCCCTTTCCACCGATCGAGAAAATATGGCAAAAAATGAAATCGACACACCCGAAAACCTTTCACACAATTCCCCATCTGAATTTTTTTTATGCCCAAAAATTAAATCGGAGCACCCAAAAACCCCGGAGTACTGATTTAAGTTTTCCATTCTGTTCCAGTGTTGAGACTGGTTTTGCTTCATTTTTCCAGTCTTTGAAGTGTGCTGAGCTGAGTTAAAATATGATTAATGGCTATTTACAAGCTAAGAAATAAAATATTGATTCAAAATAAAAATTTTATAGTTCTGGTTCTTCCACCCAGTATTGTAACCAGAGTATTCCTGGTGGTGAGATTGAAAGAAATCATACCCCAAGCTTAGTCGCCACAATTGGTTCCAAAGTTTACAACCGCTTTGCTTATTAGGCCATAAACTTTTCAACAAATTAACGACATACAAACCCTTAAACTAAGCTTAAGTTATGCTTCCTAATGACGGACCCTTCCTTCCTTCCTGCCATCCTTGTCACCCAGCAGCTGTGACCTGAACCTTTTGCCAAGATGTGGCTACGAAATTAATACAATGCTTGTAAATTTGAATTTAAAATTATGCAATCCTCTCCGCATGGGATGTATGTTGAACTGTAAACACGACCACAGCACGTGCCAGTTGAAGAATTTTTGGTTTTGCATATATTTGTCATAAGTGGCCCAGGAATGAGTAAAAACCGCAATATGATTGTTGGAATGTGGAATATTGAATGAAGCCTGTGCATGCCCTGAATATTTACAAACAATGTTGTGGCCTTTTTTTCTATTAACTTATTAATAAACTGCATTTGTTCCCCACGCACAGCATCCAGCACCAGCGACTTGTCGTTTATTGCCGGCAACCAGGTAAAGGATGTGTCCGGTATGCCCGATCCCCTTGAGGCCAACAAGGCTGCACCTGTGCTGGTAAGTAAACGAAATTGCCACAATTAAGCCTTCCTCACCACCAACACCTACTACTGTGCAAACATTAGCCCAACACGTTGCGTAAATCGAAGGCGAAACACGACGACCCCGCCTCCTTATACAAAGGTCCCGGCGGCGTGGATCTACCCAAGGAGGTGCTGTCGGAACTAACGCAATTTACGCGTAAGCGCAGCCATGCCGTCATCGATGTCTGGTGGTTGTACGACGACGGTGGCCTCACCCTGCTGCTGCCCTACATCATAAGTACGCGTCGCACCTGGCAATCATGTAAATTGAGGTAAGCGCCGTGTGAATCCTCGCAGAAAGTGCGCATAAGTATGGTGGGCAATTTATGCTTATCGTTTTACATTTTGCCTTCCAATGGAGGCTTTGGAGGACTCACAAAAGTAAAAATGGCCAAAAATGAAGCTAATGAAGTGGCAATATTGATTGGCATAAGCAGGAGAGATAGCATAGCCAGGCCAGGCCAGGCCAGGCTCTTGTGGTTAAATGGAATTTAATGTGAAATTTTAGTACCGCAGGCAACGGACAATTTTAATTAGTTGATTTGCTAGTGGCCAACAAATGATGATTGGTTTTTGGCATATGCAAACGCAAACGCAATCATTACTGCCTGCATCTCCGTGTGTGAACACCTTTGCCACACTCACAGTTTGTACCAAAAGAGTTTTTCCCACTTGGCTTAATCATATTCAGTCAGATGGAACCACTTTTGAAACGAGTATAAAATTCTTGAATCAAGTACGATTTTTTCAATCCCAAAATATTTGATTTAATACTGTTTCGAGATATATTAAGTGCATTTCGAATTATTTTAAAGTATTTTTGATCATACTTTTAGCTTGTAATGGCCTTAAGTCAAGTCCGATTAACTCTCAAAATAAGTACGGAGAATTCGTTGACAAAATTTCGATGCAAAGTACGTGTCGTATAAGTAATATTTGTGAAAGCTTTACAGCAGTGTTTAAAAAACTGCAAAAACTTTCATTTCTTCTGCTTTTGACTTGCTGCTACTTCTGAGAAAAGTCAGAAGTCGCTGTCGAAGCAAGAACTAAGACTGATTTCTAAGAAGGATGCGAAGAGCACCAGCAGTCGTCGGTTCATGTGAACCGACGGTCTCTAAAAAAGAGAATACAAGTTTGGGCTGAAATGCTGATTGCACTTCATAGAAAATTAGAAACAAAATAAAGCAATTAAAACTGAGAAACTTTAATCACATATTGTATCTTCCAGTGAAACAGTTGTTGAATGTCGAAAAATGTATGGCTATATCTATATTTTGGAATAGTTTAGAGAACTTTTCCGTACATATTTACCCCAGGGGGTACTCTACATAATTACTAATGAATGAGGGAGATTCTTAAGAAGATGGCCAGGAAAACAATTCCCCTGCGGCATATTATTTCATTATCTTATTCTGAGTATACACCCAACAATGGCCATGAATAATGAGCTGGTGAAATTTCTTATGAAAATTAACTCCGTCCTGCCATACCCCCCTTTGAGCCTGAAGTTCAGATGAAAAATGAAACATCGAGAAGGGTAAAGGAAGCTTTACTTGCAAGCAAATTCTGTGTAATTCTGTGCAAGGGCTGGTAGGAAGACTCGTAGACACGTGAGCACCAGTGCATTGCACATTATGCCGAATTGCCAATTTTTTTGACATGAATTCTCAAAACTGAACCTTAAATATGGTACATAACATTCGGACAAAAAGTTGGTAAAAGAAAATGTCGACGTGCTTTAAATGCTTGACTGAAATTTTATTTTGTTTCAATTAATTCCCACAAGTATATATACAAAAATTTGGAATACATGACTATCAAGGTTGGAAAGTCTACCTCCAAAGTCGAAAGATTGTTGAATGAAACTTATCCAACTTTCTAGTCTACAAACTATGGAAGGTACAGACTCTGTAGTACTACAGAGTATATTATAGATGGGCCTGGTCGACTTTCTTACTTTTTTGATTTGAAATTATGTTGCACTTAAAGCTTAAATGTTAAAATCTTTTCCACACCAACCATTAACAAAATACTTTTTAAAATCTCGCGATTTTCTAAAAAAACAAAGTCCTTATGATGCTGCGTTATACTCAAAAATAGAAGACTTTATTTAATTGGCGACCAACCATACAGTATTATTAGATGGGAACCATACACGCTCTTTCCGGGCCACACTGCAAAGTGTCTTGCTCAGCCATCTGCCCGATAATTTGGCATTTTCCAGCAAACAATGTGAGACCAATATTAAAACTAATAGGGAATTCCTGTCAGGAATTATCTGCACTGCTTGATACAGGCCTTTATTCTAAATGCATCTTTAATTTCGGTACGGAGGATTTTAGTAGGGATAAAATTTGATTTCAGCTTCACGCGTCACTCGTCACGCGTCACGCTGGGCGGCGGGGGTGTTCAATATCAGTTGGCTGGCCCGGCACACTCACCCACCCACCCGCACACACACAACACACACAAAAGCAAAGCAAAAGTAAAAAGTAAACAAAGACAAAAACAAAGACAAAAAAACAAACACAAAAGCAAAGACAGCAACAAACACAAAAACATAGGCAAGAGCAAACACAAAAACAAACACAAAATCAATTACAAAAACAAAGACAAAAACAAACACAATTTCAAACTCAAAAGCAAACACAAAAACAAAGTCAAAAACAAAGACATAAGCAAAGACAAAAACCAAGTAAAAAATATCAAAAAACAAACACAATAGCAAAAACAAAAACGAACACAAAAGCAAACATAAAAACAAGCACAAAACAAAACCAAAGACAATAACAAAGACAAAAACAATGAAGAAAAAATCAAAGACATAAACAAACACAAACACAAAGAATACTGAGTATCTAAAATTTATCATCGTCACAGAGTGTCACATTTTAGTGTCACAATGTCAAATTCGTATGGAGCTGTGACACTGAAATGTGATACTTTGTGACGCAGTATAAACCCAGCATAATGCTGGGTTTACACCTCGTCACACTGTGACACTATTGTATGTGACAATTTGTGACAAAGGTTGTCACAGGTCAAGAGTGTTTACATTGACGTCACATAAATTGTGTGTCACAGCGCTGTGACGAGACAAATGAGTACTTTTGGTGTGAACGATTTTTGTCATTGTCACAAAGCGTCACAATGCTAAAACGTGAACATTGAACGAGTTCGTGACCAGTGAGCCAGTTCCACTTATACAACAATAATAATCGACAGCACCTCACAAAATTTGTCATTTTGTTGGTCTGTGTCATTTTTATTTTATAAATTATTCCTTGGCCGGAGCAGGCCAAGTCGCATCTAATAGACATCAAGTTCAATAGCGAATGGTAAAGTAACATAGGTGCTGATCGAAAATTGTTGCATCCTTGGGCACATCATTTGTAAATTTGTACAGAATATTTACTTCGCAATTCTCCACTCAACTTGGCATAGATTCCTTCTTTCTTTTAAGTCAAATTAATTTTGTCGTCGCAGCAAGAGTACTGATCCTCATCTTCGCCCAGCAACCACAACCCAACAACAGCAAACGCCGTTAGGTGGGGCTCCCCCCAGGAATTCATTTGATGAATTTAAAAAACTTTAATTTAATTTAAATAAAAAGAATATTTACCTTTATCAAAACTCTTAAGTCCCAAAAACAAAAATAATATTGATACAGTGTGACAGAAAAACAAACTCGCTCGATGTGTTTGTCACAGAAAAAATGAGTTCAAATGAGCTGCCTCATTCAAACAGCTGTTCAAGCAATTCTTGTCACAAACGTGCCAACTGCTGTCACAGAAAGTATGTGACGCCAAGTGAGTACTTGTGTTCACACTGAAAGTACTCATTCCTGTGACGCTTGATTTCTGTGACAAGACATCCGAGGTTCACATTGCGCTGTGACACTGAAATGTGATACTTTGTGACGCAGTATAAGCCCAGCATTAGTCTCTAATACTTAGTATCGAGTACTTAGAATCGAGTACGGAGTATCGACATATTGGTATCGAATACTTAGAATCGGGTACTGAGTATCGAGAAATTAAACCTATTCAGTTGAGCGGGATTGTGAATGCAGGTTAAGAGTTTTGATATTTTCAAAATAATATTTGAGCTTAGCTTAAGTTAATCAGTAGTATGTCTTCCTATAAACATTCATCAATTCTGGCACTTTTGCTGAATAGAAAAATTTTGAATCTGATAACTAATAGCCTATTTCCACTGACACAAATTTTCGAATTATACCTCATAGGACAGAAATACGCCCATTATGGTATTGAAATTGGTAAATTAAAAAAAAAGTACATTCGAATATATGTGTCAGTGGAAATAGGCTATAACTTGTGTTGCAGGAACAGCTATTAGAATGTTGAGGAAATTTTTTAGTTCCTCAGCTAAAGACTCCATTAAACTAATTTCAAGTGAATCTAGTTCCATTAAACTTTTTTAGCTAAAGTTTTTATTACAATTGCAGCAAATTTCATTCCCCTTGGACAAATATTTTGTTACGCTGATTTCCTTTTAAAAAAATTTCAACAATTAAAGTGGACAAAAAGTGTGTTTTTGACGTGCTTTTACGTGTACCACAGGAAAGTAAACAATTGCTAGTTAAAATGCCGGAAGTGGATAAAAAACTGCAAAAAATGATTTTTGTAAACAAAAAAAAAAAAAAAAATGAGCAATAGTAATTTTGGCTCGACTGAAATTTTTATACACTTGCAGAACGTATGAAAAACTAAAAAATTTCATATAACACTTTTTCGAACATTTTCCGACTTTGGAAGAAGATTTTCCAAAATTTTAAACTCACATATTCCTAAATTTTGTATGTGTATGTTTGAAAATCAGTTTCTAGTTAGTCGGGAGAAAATTGAGAATTGATACCAACAATTTCCATGGAGATGGGACAATTTACCAACAAAAGTGAACATTATTTTTATGGATATTCCAAATAGAAATTAGAAAATGAGTTTGAGTCTGATTAAATGGACATTCAGATGTTTTCCGCCCATTTTCCGACTTAAGGAGTAATTTTTCCCTAATGAAAATTTCCTAATTCTTATTTGTTTGTGTGTAGTTTTGAAAATGAGTTTGGAGCTAATCGCTGGAAACTAAGCTTTCGCCCATTCAACCAACCATTTTCCGGAGAAATAGTATTGCAGTCAGTTGCTAGTGGCGACTTCTCTGCTCCTATTGCCGATCCCTGATTTAAAAGTAAAAATAAAATGTAATACAATTGGTTTAACCGAATTCTCCGATTTTGCTATATTCAATTGAATTGTAAAGGCAAATTTTGCAGAGTAAAATTTATTTTGAAATTCCCGTCAATAAACTTTCACAACCAACTGTGCGGCATAAAGTCAGGTGAAACTCTGCTCATAATGTTTGCATTTGCCTTGGGAGTTGTAGCAGAAGCTAATTATGCTTCTAAAATTCCAAAGCATTCCACTTGGATGATTGGGGACTGACAAACGGATTAATGAGAACGAAAATTTCGATATTTTGGCTTGCTCTACTATCCCCACAGGGTCTACGCATTGGCCAACAAGAATTCGGAATTGGAGTACGAGCAACGTTCCATGGCCAGTTTGTTATCCAAGTTTCGCATTGATTACTCAGATCTAACGCTGATACCAGACATCACCAAGAAGCCACTGGAAACGTCTACACAATTTTTCAACGATCTTATCAAGGACTTTGTGGTGAGTGAGAAGGAGGCGGACAATGGGCACAGCAGCAAGGCCACGCTCAATGAGGATGACGGTAAGTGAATTTTCTGCTAGTGTAGCCACCAACTCCAACTGCTCACTTTCTCTTACAGCCTTCATTAGCGACGATGATTTGCTGGCCGTGCAGGATAAAACGAATCGATATCTACGTCTACGCGAATACCTGCAGGCGCAGTCAACCAAGTCCGATTTGGTGGTTATGACTCTGCCGATGCCCCGCAAGAATATTGTCTCCGCGCCGCTGTACATGGCCTGGCTGGAAAGTCTGAGTCGGGATATGCCGCCGTTCCTGTTTGTGCGTGGCAACCAGACCAGCGTCTTAACGTTCTACTCGTAGATGTGGCTGGCGAATGGTCTCTCTATTGTATTTTACTTATCCTCACCAAACACTCTTTTAGATGTACATACATACTTACATACATATATACATATATAGTATTTATATTTATGTAACGCACAGCGGCACTCATGGACGATACCACAGCCCCCCCGCCCTCTGCTGCACACTTATTAATAATAATTTGTCGTAGAATTTGAAACTGTTTAACCTTGTTGTCCTCTTGAGTGTGCAGTGAAGCAAAAACAGAAATATTATTCTTGCAATTGTGAATCTTTGGTGTTTTTATTGCCCCAAATCCCCCGTAGGCTTAACCGGACTAGCCAAGTGCAGCTCGTAAATCGTGTTAGCCTGCTGCTCCGTAATTGAAAGAGCTTACCTTCAGCGCAACAGATTTTGCGGCTGCCGCTTGGCATATTAATTTCTTCATTTCGTTCCTGATTCAAGGAGCGTGACCCGGACGACTCTTCTGGCTCTCTTTAGTGCCGTTTGGTGTCGAATCGTAAAGGCGCAATTCAATTTATAGCCCGTTTCTATGTAATTTTTGTAATTCCTAAACAGTTTCCGCCACGCTAAACACAAAATAACTTGGACAAAGCCATCAAATTTATTACCAGGGATTGTCCACGTCCACTCGCTGCGCAGCAGAAGACCTATAAATTGTATTGACTTTCACATAAGAATTTAAACAAACAAGAAAAATAGCTAAATAAATGGTCAACTACACAAGTGTCTTCTTTTTGGGTGGCGCCTCGGATGTGCTAAAGGTCAAATGAGTAATTTAAGGCTTGGCGAACTTAGATGACGAGACGTGAGAAGCAGATGCCAAGGCTCACTCTGATCTGCGTGTATGGGGTAAAGAGACGACTACTTTGCTGTTACTCTGAAATGTGCACTTTAAGTCCCGTTTTCTTATGTTCCTGGTTTGGCCAATTTTTTTTTTAAGAAAGTGTCCAAAAACCGCCTCGACATGGAGAATCCCTCTTTCAAGAAAGCTGAGTGCTCAGACGATGTATGTAACTTTAGGGCACGGCAAATCAAAATTTTTTTGACATTACTTTAAAGATAGCTTTTCTTATTAAAAGTCGTGCAAGTCGTGCGCTGGATATGGCCCATTCGTCTTCGTCTTTCAAGCCACGTATGGATATAGTTTAACGATAAGCTATCCATCCATCTTTATATTTTTAGATTCAATCGTTATGGTACAAGTACAGATAGCTCTAGATCAGGAACAGGCACATTCCTATCTCGTGTGTATAAAAATATTCTGTAAGCACCGCTGCTCTGACACACATAGTATAAGCTGTACAAGCGCCGCTGCGTTGCTTGCTTTCCTACGCCGCGACGCATTCGCTGCTACTGAAATTAAGAGCAATTTTTGCGCTGCTCTCACCCACACCAATGCAAAAATGTAAATTTATTTTTTGCCTGCCTCTGGTATAAGCACTCGCGCGGCAGTGCCGCAAGTCACAGTTATAAAGGCAAGCAACAAGCGACGATGAGCTAGACTTTTCGTGAAGATTTTCTAAATGTAGCATTTAGCATTTGAAAT
Source organism: Lordiphosa collinella (assembly GCA_018904265.1). Lineage (NCBI taxonomy): Eukaryota > Metazoa > Arthropoda > Insecta > Diptera > Drosophilidae > Lordiphosa > Lordiphosa collinella. The sequence continues at coordinate 63,776 of JAEIFV010000852.1, read as the reverse complement.
CCTTAACGTTTATTTAGATAACCTACACGGCACGTGGCAAATACAGTTTTCTAGATAAAAATATAACTCCTCTGAACTGATTTTAAGCTACATTCTCGTTAAGAATTTCTACAAGCGCTTGTAGGTTTTCAATATCTTAACGGAATTCAAAAAGCTTAAAGAAAAATATACAAATACTTTGAAAAATCGCTGACTTTCGCTTGCCTTTTTATTTCAACACGTTCGTGTAGTTTTTCTAAATGCTTTCTGTTTTCTACATTTTTCGTGTGAAGTTTAGCAGGGTGAACTACGTTTCGATTATGATTGCCGTTTCTACACGTGGCGTGTAAGTAATTTAGTTTTCTCTGTGTAATTATAGAATTTTTTTTCTACATTTTAAGGCGATTTTTTTAAATATATAAAATAATTTTCTGAAAGCAAAATCTTAAAAAAATCTAAATTCAAATCACTTGTTAAATATTCACATTTGATTACACCAAGGAACTATGTGTAATATTAGCTTGTATCTCAACACTGCGTGGCACATGGAAGCTGTGTACTTATAATTCACCTATGCTCTTCCATCAACGCATGTTGAAGAATTGGACAGAGAAATTAGTATGCTAGAACTACAGGCAGCATTAAACCGTAGTAAAGTTGGAAAAACGCCAGGAGAAGATCGCGTACCAGCAGAACACATCATCAACGCCACCTGTGCTTTTAAAGACAAGCTAAAAGATGCTTTCAACAACATTTTCAACGAAGGATTGGCTTAGAAGAACATCATCTTTCCGTTGTTGAAAAAAGGAGATCCAACTGATGTACTCAATTACAGAGGAATATCTTTTTTGAATACCACTACAAAAATATTTATAAGCATCCTATTAAAACGGCTAACAGACTATGTAGAACAGAATAATTTAATGAGCGAAAATCAGTCTGGGTTTCGGAAGGGCTATGCAACAGTTGAAAGCATTTTTGTTCTTACATCTATAGCTAACGATTACCTATTGCAGAAAAAAAGTTATACCTGTTTTTTTTTATCGATTTCAAAGCTGCATTTGATACAATTGATAGAAGGAGTCTGATGTTTAAGTTGAGCAATCTAGGAGTTTCCACTAAAATGTTGAATATTCTGCACTCATAAAAAAAAGTCCCAAATTAACCCTTAAAATTAGAAATTCGCCTTTGAAATCCGTCCTATAGGCGACTCACCCTAAAATTTAGAAAAATAATTTCAAAATATTATGGGAAGCTTTTCTTAACCAAAGGGCTACTTTTCTTAGAACTAGAATCTCTTTCTGAATCATAGAAACTATTTTCTTAAAATAAGAAATTTTTTTTCTAATATAGAGACAAGTTTTTCTTAATAATAGAAAGGTATTTTCTTAAAAGCAGAAAAAATTGCTTAAGACCACCGGTTCAGGTCCACCACCGGGTCCTGGTCCAGCACCGGGTCCCAATGGCCGGGTCCTGGTCCAGCACCGGGTCCCAATGGCCACCTCCGGGTCTACGTCCACCACCGGTTCGGGTCTAAATCCACCACCGGTCCAGGTCCCAAGTCCACCACCGCGGCGGTGCACCGGTTCAAGTCCACCATCGGGTGGGTCCAGATCCACCACCAGGTGACCAGGTGGTCCAGATTCTCCACCGGGTGGTCCAGATTCTCCACCGGGTGGGTGGTCCAGATCCACCACCGGGAGATGCAGATCCACTACCGGGAGGTGCAGATTCACTACCGGGTGGGTCCAGATCAACCACCTGTTCAGATCCACCTACCATGCTGGTCCAGATCCACCACCGGGTGGTCCAGATCCTCCACCGGATGGGTGGTTCTCAGATCCTCCACCGGATTGGATTGGTGGTCCAGATCCGCCACCGGGAGGTCCAGATCCACTACCGGGTCCGGATCCACCACCAGGTGAGGTGGTCCAGATCCTGGACCGGGTCCAGATCCAGTTCGCCACCACCGGTCCAGGTCCAAGTCCACCACCGGTCCAGGGCCAGGTCCGCTTCGTTCGAACAACACCCCAGCTGCTTTGGTTAATTTTTATTAAATAAATAAAAATTTTTAGGGACTGACTGGGATTAGAACCCAAGACCTTTGTCGCGCGCAACGACGGCGGCCGCTTAGACGGTTAGGCTATTTCACAGCGTTGCAGTGGCACGTCTGAATGGGCTACTTATATTTTTGCACTGGAGCAAAAATTTCTGAAATCTAACGCCTTTTTTTCTAAAAGCAACGGCTACTATCGCCATATTTTCAAGAAAATTAGTTCCAGAAAATTTTTCTGTTTTTAAGAAATTACAGTAGTCTCTTTAAGGGCTTATATTTTCTAAAATTAAAGGTTAATTTTGCCCTATTTTTAAGAAAAAGACTTTAGAAAAATGCGCCCTAATTATCAGAAAAATCTGGCCTTTTCTTGTTTTTAGAAAAGTTTTTTCTAATAAAATTTTTTTATGGCATATTTTTCTTATTTTTAGAAAACTTTTTCTGTTTATTAGAAAAACTTTCTAAATACCAGGGCAAATTTTAAAATAGGGCGATTTTCTAGGGCGAATTTTTTTCTGAGTGTGCACAGCTTGTACGAAAAAAATCAAACAGCGGTTTGGGATGGAAAAACGTTGTCGGAGTGGTTTGAGACAAATCTTGGAGTAAAGCAAGGATGCTTACTTAGTCCCTTGCTTTTTTTATTGTACATTGATGACATTGCGACAGTATTACCTGGAGGCGCGGGGATTGGAAGTGAAGTATACAAGATATTAATGTACGCTGATGACATGGTCGTCCTTGCCACGTCACCTAGAATGCTGTATGACATGATAAATGCAATAAGCTCTTACTGTCAGACCTGGAATTTGAGAATAAACACAAGTAAATCAAAAGTAATGTGCATTGGAGAAGGCAGGGGTCTACTTGCCGGGTGTGAGCGTTGGACACTAAACGGAGTAGAACTGGAATTGGTTAAGGAGTACAAGTACTTGGGAGTGACTCTAACAACTCAAACTGCGGGAGTCGAAGACAGTACGTGGAGTGCCCTGCTAAGCCGGAAAGGTGTAAGCCAAATACAAAATACAAAATGTCTCAAGCTACGGCAAGAGCCATAATGTGTTATGCATCGCAAGTCTGGGGTTACATGCAACACGAAGAGGTGGAAAAACTTCTTCGCTATTTTATAAAAAAAAATTTTTCGACTACCGATAAATACTCCAAACTACGCAATATACTTGGAAACTGGGCTGGGATCTACTATATGTTTGAATACACGCTGCAGTCTCACTTTAGCTATATAGGGAGATGTCTCAACTTATCCGTAAACAGAGCGCCTTATGCCGTGGCAGCGTCGTTACTAGAATCACGAAAACAATGCTTCGAAGAATGGCTGCAGCTAGCTAGTAAATACGATGTACTGCTTGACCTGAACAACCGGGATTCATGGCTGGCTTCACCGAATATTTTATTGCGGACAATAAATGAAAATGAGCGAGAGTCGTACATGCGGCAAGCTCAACAAAGCAATACGCGGGAAATTTACAAGACACTGCAATATAATCTCTCTGAAAACAATTATTTCAACGATTGCTATAGCATGTCCATAATAACAAACATTTTTAAAGCCAGAACTGAGACGCTTAAGCTTGGGTACCAACCACATTTTGCAAATGAGAACTGCACATTATAAAGATATCTTTCATTTTTGTGCAATATGTCCAATTTTACGCGAGATCAGAGTAAACGCATGGCGAAAATCGATGCTGACAACAGAGGAGTTGTTCAATATTTTGAATGGAACGAACTGGAATACACTTGGGCGTTTCCTGGCGCAAGCAACAAAATATAGGGAGCAGATATTAACGTGTCAATTCTAGAAATATGTTAATTCACAATCCACTATTCCGCGACGAGCGGGGAAGGTGGGTGGAGTAACCTGAAGAAAGTGAATCGTCTTGCTATGCTATATTATGCTGTTAAGTAGAGTGATAAATATTTTGTTAACAGTTTCGATGTGGTGTGTGTAATGTAAACTAAATTTGAAAATATTTTGATTTCCATTAGCCAAGTTTTTTATATTAATTTATATAAGTTAAATGTTTATATTATTATTTAAAAGAAATTTTTAAGCTGACGGCTATAAAATGCCATTAAATAAACAAATACTACTACTACTTATAATTCACTTCCACATCTTGTTACTGCACCTAAAAATTCAATTTATTGGAAGTTTCCGCTCAAAGGAACATTCCATTATCTTTTACCCCATCACCAGTAATCAAATGGTATGCAAAGAGCCTTTTTTAGTGTGCGTTGTGAGTGAAATGTTTCGTGGCTTGGATTAATTGGCAAGCGATTTTAGGATGTGCTGCTTAAGCTTGTATCTCAAGCACATGGAAGCTGTGCACTTATATCCCAGGTTACCTGTTTACTTCCACATCGTGTTACTGCACCTGAATATTCAACTAATTGGAATTACATTTAATTTTCCGCTCAAAGGATCATTCCATTTTCGTTTACCCCATCACCAGTAAACAAAACGCATGCAAAGAGCTTTTCATTGAAAAGGATTTGCTTATAACATCGAATCGAGAAGGGGAAACAATTCAAATGAAATTAGTCAAGCCAATAGAGTAAAACAATGCCATAGAACGTTAGCTGGAAAATGGGTTATTTGGCCAATTTTTTTGGGAAAAGCGGCTTAACGCAAGAAAAAACTTAAAGCAATCGAAAAATTGTGATAATATGGCCCAAGGGTTGCTTATTTTTAAATTTTAGGCTAAGCGGCTTTGTGAGCTAAATATTGAAGAAGTGGAAGGTCAAGGTGCCAAGTAGAGATACATACAGGCAATGTCAGGCAATCAATTATAGAGCCACATAAATAAATATGTACTTGTAATTTTACTGAACAAACTTTTTGCGTTAAATTTTTAATGAAAAGGAAAAGCAAGGGTGCTTGCCACACATGTGTACGGTCTCTCAACATTTAATAAGATTTATGGTGCAGCTTCATGGCACACAGCAGCAACCCACTTCCCCTCAACCTCAAAAACAGGGTTTCAAATAAAGGGTAAGATTGAATTTTACAAATATTTCCGGTTTGATTCAATTCAATCTACACATAAATCAATATCAGACAAATATTTGTTGGCAGTTGCTTTTCCAACTTTAACTTTGTTCTTACGACTGACATGCCCAATAACTAAAGCACGTAAAGTGTTTCAGCGCCTGCCAAAACGTTTCTCCCCCTAGCGAACGTAATGGATGACAGGCCGGAGCCTGGAGCTGGAGTACACACAACCATTTTGTGTCGCACGAGTTCATACATATGTCGTTCGTGTGGCGGCATAAACACAAAAAAAAACTTAATTGATTTAAGCGCCGCTAGCGTATAGTATAAGGAACTTCAGTCATTAGACCATCCTTAGCCCACACTTACACACACACACACACATGGCTTAGCGTTACACACATATTTACATAGCATCCATCAAAAATTCCTTTAACCACTAAGTACTGTGGGGGAGGCGTTATATCAAATTAAAGCCACATTTCGTTTGGATGGAACAAAGGGCTTCATTAGATGATACGAAAATTGTATTGATGCGCGCACTTAATCATTGCTTCAGGCCCATTTCACACTCATTTAACACGAATAAGCAAAACGTATTCATAAAATACTTTAAGTTTGTGGTGCAAAGGAAGGGTGGTGCGGAATCCTTTTTAATAGTCTGTTCCAGAGGTACACAACAGCCGAGTCTATTTATCCATATCCGTCTGTCCGTATATCTGTCCTAGTAAACAAATAGATCTCAGAGATGATAAGAGATAGAAGTTCGACATGTACAGGGGTGCACCGAGGTGGCATCCCTGTTATTATCGATAGGTAAGTCGTTTAGCACCCGCCGCCGTGATCAGCAGACTCCAGCCGTCAGTCGTAAATCAGCCGAAATTAAGCCGTCAACTAAACTTCAAACACACTATTATTTAATCTTATTATTATATTACCTAAATAACAACACGAATATCTATAATAAAGACACATATTTATCTTACATGTATGGGATAAAAACTTCATATAATTACAGGCAGATCAAGTGTATTTTCAACTTTGACCACGGTTTTGCCACAAACAATTATGATGGCCATCTCTGTGAGGTGGGGTTTGACCTACAGAGTATATTTTAGTCCGGCTTGAACGGCTTCTTACTTGTTTTTATTCAGAGCCATGACTACCGTTGAAATCCAGGCTTTTAGTTAACACTCCTCAAATATTCATATCCAAATTCTTTATCTAGAGCAGAGGCAGGCAAAAAATACATTTACATTTTTGCATTGGTGTGTGTGAGAGCAGCGCAAAAATTGCTCTCAATTTCAGTAGCAACGACTGCGGCGCAGGAAAGCAAGCAACGCTGCGGCGCTTGTACAGCTTATACTATGTGTGTCTGAGCACCGCTGCTTAGAGAATTTTTGTATACACACGAGATAGAAATGTGCCTGTCCCTGGCTTATACAGTCGTATGGGCTAGGCTGCCGGCAATTTTGTGTAAGTTTCCGAGACAAGGTAAGTAAGTTGTGAGTTCGAGTCCCAGACAAGGTAAGTAAAAAATAAAAAGAATTCAATTGTAAGTTTTTCGGAAGGAACACCCTACCTAAAGTTGAAAGTAGGATTTGTTTTTATTTTTTATGTGCTAAGCGTGGCGTGTAGAAAACGTTCATGTAGAAAAGCTACACGCTGCACTTAGAAATGGGAAAGCTAAACGTGGCGTTTAGAAATGCTACACGCCGCATGGAGAAATCAGAAAGCTAAACGTGGCGTGCAGAAAAGCTACACAAACGTAGTGAGTTAAAAAACCCTATGAAACGTGTAGAAAAAATACATTTTCGTGTAGTTCTTACATATTTTTATACTCTGTACCAGAGGTACACAGGGTATATTAAGTTTGTGCAAAAGTATGTAACATCCAGAAGAAAGCATTTCCGACCCTATAAAGTATATATAATATATTCTCGATAAGCATCAACAGGCGAGTCGATCTAGAAATGTCCGACTGTCCGTCCGTCTGTCTGTCAGTCCGTCTGTCTGTCTGTCCGTATGAATAAACAGATCTCCAAGATTTTAAGAGATAGAGGTTTGACGTGTATGGGACAAAGACTTCTTATACTTGCAGGCAGATCAAGTTTATTTTCAATTTTTGATACGCCGCCTCCCTGCCCCGCAATTTAGAAAAATCGTCATATCTCCGTCAGTTTTATAGAAAGAAGGCTCGCACCTTCTGGACATACTTTGAAATCAAGATTATTTATCGATCCGCCAAAGGAATGGTAAAGATCGGATGAACGGTTGTCGAGTTATAAGGAAAACAACAATTATGGGCAGCATCGGTCGCAACGGCGATGGGCAGCACTTAACATTTACAGAGTAGGTTTTTTCTTTCTTGTTTTTTCATGATTCTGCATCGGGCTATAAAGGCATTCATTCCAAACCACTTTCCATCTTCCGTTTTACTTTCAGATTATGCCTACTTCCGGAAAGCTGTGATCCATTAAGGCATCTTTTTAAGAAGACACTACTTTGGAGGCCGAGAACTTTTTGAACCGCCCTCGCATGCAAACATTTTTAATTTTGTATTATTCATAAAAAACAAATATTTTCCGGAATTTTTTCCACAAGTTTTTAAAAACCGGTAAAATTCAGTCGCCTAGACCAGAAGAGGGCCCTAAGAGTAAGTTTATTCATCCAATATTTTTAGTATAAATCATTGTTTTTTTGGTATCGTCCCTTATGCTTTGCAAACTTTGGTTTAAATCAGAGTAACCTTCTGAAAGTACGAAAACATTTTGTTAGAAATCAACGCCAACTTCAACGCCAACAATATTTATTGTACACAAATGTCAACAGCTATTTAAAAAAAATTTACGACCTCTTGCACAGCAAGCACACACACCTGGACCTGCTCAACTGCAATGATGATGATAACTGAGAAATTATCGACATATCGGTAAATTTTGAGTGAGTTTTGTTACCATTGAGTGAAAATTCTTTGATGTACTCTGGATTAGCAGTGACCAATCAGCTACGAAAACAGTGACCAAAACAGTGGCCAAACCAGTTACCAAAACAGTGACCAAAACAGTGACCCAGACAGAGACAAAAAAAGTGGTTACCAATACAGTGACTGAAACAGTGACCGAAAAAGTAACTGAATCACTGACCAAAGCAGTGACCAAAACTGCGACCGAAACAGTGACAAACACAGTGACCAAAACTGTGACTGAAACAGTGACCAAAACAGTTAGCAAAACAGTGACCGAAACAGTGACCAAAACAGTGAACAAAACAGTGACCGAAACAGTGACCGAAACAGTAACCAAAACAGTGACCGATCAATGACCGAAACAGCGACTTAGACAGTGACCAAAACAGTGGACAAACAGTGACCAATACCGTGACCAAAACAGTGACTAAACAGTGACCAAAACAGCGACTGTATTATGTTCGGGTTTTCCGGTCAAATAGTATCGGTCAGAACACTATGAAAATGAGCAGGAGTCTTGAACAATTTCCAACACCTTCAAATGCTTCAGAAGAATGCGACAACATTACTTATTAGTAGTTCTAAAAAAAACGTTGAATTTCAAAATAAAAATTTATTAAATGGTTTAATTGGGAAATTCAGCATCAACTTCTTTGGTTAAAATGGAAATATCAAAGAACACATAGCACTATCGTCAACATACACTTGCGATGGGGAAAAACAAAACAAAATAACTTTGTATTCTTTTCCAAGTATTGTAATTTTAAGTCATCCCTCGTAAAAAGCTTTGCTCATACCGGGTGTTCCACGACGACCACTCTTCTTTATCATATGGGAGGCCTCGATAAAATAATGTAGGATATCAATGATGTTCGTATATAGGTCAGTGGAACAACTTTATAAGAAATTTGTTTCACATATTTAGAAAAGATACCCTAAGTATAAATTTTTAAGTAATATTTGTTCGCCAAAACGCTTGCTAGCCGTCTCATGGTCAAGGATTGTTTATAAATCATAATTATAATTGATTTCGTCAACAAAGATATTGTAAATATGGACCTTGAGACGGCTAACAAGCACTTTAACTAAAATCAAAATAGGTCCCCAAAAACACATTTAAAGTCCATAACAGTATGTCTCGCTGGAATGATTGTCTCTCTGGGATGCAATGTGCTAAAAAAATTTCTGGCGTCGATTTCTGCAGATCTGATCCTGGGACTGCCGCAATTGTTTCAGAATCTCTGAAGCACTCTAGGATGTAAATTGCTGCCGTTGATTGCTCGCTTGTTCCAAAGTTTTGGCAGCTTTCCGATCTGCTTAACGGCTTACTTGTTGCAGTTTCTTTCCAAGGCATATACGCAATTTAAATGTAATGGAATTTTTATGTCAGCTACTGAACTCTAACAAGGGTAAATAAACTTTGTCATTCCGAAATTAGTTTTCCTTCATTTTATTTACAGTTAACTCTTGGGGATATGTTAACAAACATATTAAAGGCGAAGGCAAACTATGTACACAAATTGTGGCGTGGGCAATATGTGAGTCTAATTAAACTACTAAAATGGAAAGAAAATGCTACTTATTCTTAGACATCAAAAGCAAATAACAAATGGAAACGAGCGCCACATGTGTCCACAACGACCAAACTACATGTTGTTGCCTTTTTAGAAAAGAAAATGTCGCATGGTGCAAAAAACTGGAAAATGGACACACGTCGACCGGAGAGTTGGTGTTTTGTTCTTAGTGCCTGTGCGTGCTCATGACAATGGTTTTCACATTAAATATTTATTTTTGTTTTACGCTTGAAGATGAACAGAAAACAATGCGAGAAATCAACAAGTAGAGTACGTTGCCTCTTGGCCAGTGAACCAGCGGTTGTTTATGTATTGAGTGTGCACATACTCGGAAAAAAAAAATTAAGAGTGCTTGTGTATCGGTATATGAAGAGCCCCGTGCGGGAAATTGAATTACCACTTGACTGGCACGCAATGCCATTTAAATTGAGTTTCAGTCACACCTCCTACCATAAAACAAGCTGGGAGAATCATAAACATATAAACATACACTTGATATAAGTTTTTATTATGAGAAGCAAAACATTAAAACTGCCAGGTTGTTTACCAGAAAATTTCAAAGTCCAAGGGATACGCGTGCTGAGAGTGGCATTCTGAGTAAAACGTGACAGGTTTGTTGTTTGTTTTGTCTGCTTCGAATATTTTATTTTATCCTATTTAAGTCCAAAGTCAATTTAAATGCAATTTATTAAACACAATCGTAAATTTTACATTGCCCGAGGATTTCAAAGGATTTAGCAAATCGTTTGAAGTCGTTTGTCAACTTGAAAAGCCGCAAATGAAAATTTCAAATATTTGCATGACTTAACAGAGACTTAATTTATAACCGCATTCTCTCAATTGTATTCTTACGTGCGAAAAGGTGACCGTTTCTTGATTTGAACATGTGTTGAAATGCATCAAATTATATCTTGAAAGGAAGGAGCAGCATTGTCTAAACGTAACTTAAATACTCAATTAATTATTCATTTTCTAATTAACTAATTAAATAAGGATGTATTCTAGATGAAATGAGAAATCATTTTCAAAATAAAGTCGAAAAATTGAAAATATAAAAAAAAAAATTTACATTTTCCAAAGCAATTTAAATAAAATGTTACACTGAAAATTAAAAATCAATCTAAAATTGAGGTGGAAAATCTTTTTTCAAAAAACTTGCAGTCTGGAAATACAAGATTAAAACAATAAAATTTATTAACTGAAAACCAAGATTTATCATCTCTCTCCAACTTATCAAACCTCTTATAGTTCTCTGTGAATACCCTGTTCCCTTGACTTCTTGTGTTTCCATGCACATATACACACACTCACACATACACACACACACTCTAACATAAGCACACACGAACGCGCAAACGCGGTAACTGACAATGAAAGGCCCCCCTCTCTACCAAAAGCAAAATTGATTCGTTTATAACTTCGGTGTTTTCCGTCCGATCTTATTGATCTTTTCAGAATAGATAGATATTGGGCTTTACTTGATATATATAAAGTTTGGAAGGTCTATCTTAAAAATTGTGGCTCTGACAGTTTTTTGCGCTTAAAGGGGGGAGGGGGAGGAATTTTCCAAATCTGAAACAAACTCGTATTGAATCGGGTATACACCTACCTACATTCAAAAATTTGTGGCTCTAGCTCTTATAGTCTCTGAGAAACACGCGTTCATACGGACAGACGGACAGACGGACGGACAGACGGACAGACGGACGGACAGACGGACATGGCTAAATCGACTCGGCTGTTGATGCTGATCAAGAATATATATACTTTATGGGGTCGCAAATGCTTCCTTCTATCTGTTACATACTTTTGCACAACTTCATGATTTTCCCATTTTCAATGGGAACAGGGTATAAAAATCAAAAGCTTTGTTGTTGAATTAAGGGTAGTTTATACCTGCAGCAAAACTTTTTTGTCGAACATTTTTTTTGGCTTTTATTATGTGTTATCAAAAACATCCTCTGAAACTTTCAAGTCAAGTTTTTGAAAATTCTTTTCGTATTTGGAAATCAAATTTTTCTAACTTTTTTTCAAATCAACTGTTGTTTCCGAAAAAACATTTAAAAATCATGAAAACTTTAAAAAACTTAAGTTTTTTTATCTAAAAAGATAAAAAAAAAATGCAAAATCAAAATTTTTATTTCCTTACCTTTTCCTACGATATTACTTTTTAACAATGTCTTTACGGTTTTTGACCCAAATTTCTCAGGAACTACGGAACCGATTTTGAAAATTTTTTTCTTTATGAAAGCTTATACCCAAATGCATCAAATACTTGTTTCAAATCCATTGAAAATAATTTTTATTTGTTCGAGAACTGTTGTCGAAACTTTAAATTTGAATATCTCGATACCTATTTTTCGAAAACGTTTCACACGATAATGAGAGTAACTGTTTACCGATTTTCAAATTCTTTTTTTTAAATAAATCCTAATACCCACCATTATGGTGTCTTCTATGATATTTTGGATTGGTAAAAAAATAACGGAGTTAGGAACAATGAAAGAGGTAAAAAAGTTCGGTTTTCAAAATGTTGCTTTTGAAACCCCATAACTTCGCTGCTTATTGAACGATCTCAAATATCCTATTAGACACGATAACTAAAGGGTGATTTTTTAGCTATTATCTTTTTGGCAACACTGGCTTAAACAGCTCACGCACGTTTCGTGTTTTGTTTCAGTGTCAAACATTTTCAGTTTGGTCTATAATTTAACCATGAATCGTCTTACAAACGAACAACGCTTGCAAATTATTGAATTTTATTATCAAAATGCGTACTCTGTTAAGAAAGTTCATCGCGCGCTTCTTCCATTTTATGATCAGTTTAATCGACCCACTGAAGCGGCTACTCGGGCTATTGTGACTAAATTTCGCACCAAATTTACATTGTTGGACATTAAACCACCAACACGCTTACGTAGAGTGCGAACTGAAGAAAATATCGCAGCTGGATCGGTCAATTATCGATTTGTCGCCGTTCGCAGCAATTGGGCCTCTGTTACTCAACAACGTGGAAAATTTTGCGGAAGGATTTAGGTGTGAAGCCTTTCAAAGTACAGCTGGTGCAAGAATTGAAGACGAACGACCTACCGGAACGTAGAATTTTTGGTGAATGGGCTCTTGGAAAGTTGACCGAAGATCCACTTTTTTACCAAAAAATTGTGTTCAGCGACGAAGCTCATTTTTGGCTCAATGTCGATTTTGGAGTGAATATCAGCCAGAAACATGGCAAGAGCATCCAGAAAAAGTCACAGTTTGGTGCGGTTTATGGGCTGGTGGCGTCATTGGATCGTACTTCTTCAAAAATGATGCGATTTTTTGTGGGGCTGTGTTGAAGCTCATGTCTATACAGACAAGCCCGCTTCAATTGACGCATTGGAAGACAACATTGAAGCATTTATTTGTGAGATACCGGCCGTAATGTTGGAAAGAGTTTGCCAAAATATGACTAAGCGGCAGGACCATTTGAGGCACAGTCACGGTCAACATTTGCATGAAATAATCTTCAAACATTAAATTATATGGACCGTACTATCGATTCAAATAAAGATTTCAAGCATTTTTCTGAATTTTAAGTGTTTATTTTTTAAAAACTTTCCTATAGCTCTTAAAAAAATAGGGGAAAGTTAACTTCGGCTCGGCCGAAGTTTTGTATACCCTTGCAGCTTCCATTGAAAACAAAGTTTTACTGACTATAACTACTTTTTGGACCTTACTTTTCTATGGGATCTATACTATATAGATGTCTGATTTCGACCAAACTTGGTGAAATCATGGAAAAGCATAATACACTGTTAATTACGAAATTTGGAGGCGATCCTATTTAAAACAAAAAGTTTTTCTCACTTCAACTTCTTTTTCGACCGATCATTCATACTGCAGCTATATGCTATAGTCATCCGATTTTGATAGGACTTTGTAGAAATGTGTTAAAGAATATAAAATGAGAATATGCCACTAAAAAGGACGTTTTCATTATAAACAAAAAAGTTTTCCTCACTCGAACTAGTTTTTCGACCGATCGTTCCTATGGGAGCTATATGCTATAGTCATCGGATTTCGACCAAACGCTGTAGAATATTGTAAAAATATATAAAATAAGTGTATGCCAATGATAAGGACGTTTTCATTAAAAACAAAAAAGTTTTTCTCACTAGAACTTGATTTTCGACCGATCGTTCCTATGGCAGCTATATGCTATAGTCATCCGATTTCGACCAAACTTAGTGAAATCATGGGAAGGGATAGTAAACTAAGAAATACCTACTTTGGAGGCGTTTCCATTAAAAACAAAAAAGTTTTTCTCTTTAAGACTAGTTTTTCAACCGATCGTTCCTATGGCAGCTATATGCTATAGTCATCCGATCCGGCCGGTTCCGACAAATGTGCAGCGTATTTGTACCAAAAGACTTTGTGCAAAGTTTGGTGAGGATAGCTTTAAAACTGACGGAGGAGATAGCATAGAAACAGACGGACAGACGGTCAGACGGACAGACGGACAATGCTAAATCAACTCAGCTCGTCGTGCTGATCAAGAATATATATACTTTATGTGGTCGGAGATGCTTCCTTCTATGCGTTACAAACATCCGGACAATTTTATAATACCCTCTGCAAGGGTATAAAAATCACCCTTTATTTATAAAACTGTGGGAGATATGACGTTTTTCGATATTGCGGGGGCGTGGCCAAAATGGAAAATAAACATGATCAGCCAGCAAGTATAAGGAACATATGTTCCATACAAGTCAAACCTCTATCTCTTACCCATGGTATAATTAATAAGACAGTGTCATCAGAAAATCACCATGTAGAGTTACCAGTTGTGCTAAACATGTGAGATCAAAAGGGATGGAATGATTGCTTTCAGTTTTGATTTCACCTTAGCCTTGCTGTTGTAAAAGAAAGAGAGATAGCATAATACTTGTGGTGTGTTGTCATTTTTGCAACGCCTGCTATGTCAAAGAGCCAGCGCAATACAACACAACACCTGCTCTTCCATCAAATAAAATGAAAGAACATTAAAAATATGTTTTTCATACATAATTATTTGTAATATATAATATTTTAAAGTAAAATTTTAAGTACCTTTCGATGGCTCATTATTATTTTTTTGTTTGTTTGTTCCTTAAGTCTATGTTTTAAGTTTTAAATTCTAAATCTTATTTTAGTCTTAAAAAAAACTCTCTTATTTTTAAAGGCATTGAATAATTTTTCATTTCAAATGCCATTTTGTGAATATTATTAAAGAGATTGTCGAATTTTTACAAATCTTTTAGAATAAGGAAGGATGGTTTCTATTCGCTTTCCGCAAGAATTTTCATCAACAAATGTAAAGGAGGCGTGAGTGGATTGAAGATCATCAAAATTTAGTTTGTGTATAATGTAGTCGGCTACATACTCCAATGCGTCTTCTGTCAACTCCTCCAGCTGGAAAAAACGGGACGTATCAAGGTCCGAGAACTGATCCGACTCCTTTCTGGGTCTGCTGGTACCCGAATTAATTAATTTTTTTTGTGGTGACAAACACCATACGATGGCATTATAGGGCAACTTCACAATTCAACAAAAATTCAAACAAAAATCATGCGTGGAGTTAACCTTCCACATAGAAAACCGCTTTGCTACTGAGTGTTATTCACCATACAACTGGTACCCCAAAAAGAGGCAGCCTACTTAAATGACCCCACCTTATATAAATACACCATGAGTCATGCTATTTTTTTGCCAAATGTTGTGACTTCTAACCATGTCTACTTCAAATTTAAAATTGTAGACAAGGGCAACAGTACGTTTGAGTGATAAACTTTATATCCATTGCGCAGACACTAGCACCCATTTAATTCTAATTTTGTTTTTTGTCATCCCTTTTTTTTCTACCAAAACGCATTGTAACTATAAGTTGCGATTGGTATGACCTTACATTTTTCCATATATCAAATGTCCGCTCTAATGTAAGCACACTTAATAAAAAAATGGATTTTCGAAGTGTACTCAGAAAAGCGGGAATGAATTCGTCAAATGGTATCCAAATTCATTGAGACAACATTTGTTCAACGGACAATTAAATATAATAAAACTTTAAAAAATCGCTTAGAATAAAATAGTGAAATGGGGGTCAAAGTAGAAATTTCAAAATACGAAGAAAATGCCAGATCAGTAACCCGCATTTCTTAGCCATCGTTCTAAGTCTGTCAAACCATTTAGATACCTCTCATCGCTATCGAAATTTCTAAGGCTATAAACAATCAGACAGTCCATGCGCGAGCTATTTTAATTTCAATGAGTAAAAAATGCAAAAAGCGGGGGTTTGGCCCATAACTTTAGATTTTGGGGGTATTTGGAAGAAACCAAGTATGAAGAAACGCTATACTCGATCTGCTCTTTTGCGTACTTTGGGTCATTTCAAAAGTATATTTTCGCTGTAACAGGCTGTAAATATTATACAATTTAACAGCAATTACCATGTTCCACTTAACTGAAGCCTCCAGGTAAAGTCCCCTTTAATACTTAAACATCCTCTGTGATTAATTTTCTCTTTTTACGCACGAGTACCTAGTAAATATGATACACAGCAAATGGCTTTATTTTCACTTTTCAGCCCATTTCCAGCTGCTTCTTGTATTCTGACCTATATCAATAATTCAGTTGCGAAAGAGCAATTAAAAATTGAGGGCACGCATTGCTTGAGCAAAAGTGTAGCCTACTTTTTTGGGCCAGGACCTGCGTAACATAAATCAGCAGCGGCACGTGCTAAAGTCGTAAAAGCCAACTCGCGCCAAAGTTAAGTTGTCAGCGGCGGAGAGTCAAGCAAATTGCAAATTCCAGGCCACACATTGTAGTCCTAAATCAAACTCAATGCGGAAACATTATTGCGGCGGCCGCAATTGCATAAAATTATCACGCAACAATGGAGCAGAGAAACGGAGGTGGAGGTGCGGCTCGCGTGTCAGTGCCCCACGGGCATGTGCAGCGCGCGTAGGTGTCTGTTTTAATTATGTGCGCGCTGCAGTCTCAAAAGTTGGCAGGCCAAAGGCAAATATAGGCAATGACTTTGCGCAAAAACTTTGCCACAATTAATTGTGCCTCACTGACTGGGCGTATTTGGACTATGCAAAAACATTTTGGATGCGAACAGCCAACAAAAATCGACAAATTTGACAGGATAAACACATAAATATTTTGATACCGTTTTCTGAGAAAAATTTAAAAAGTAGCAAAAAAAAAATTGAACCAAAAAGAAATAAACAAAATGCTGGCATGAAATATTTGTAGACCTTTGTTTAAAACAAATTTGCTTGCCTTTGGGTTGGCTTGCGACTAGATACACTTGCAAAAGTCCCCTTGATGCCCTAAAGTGGCCCAGTCGATGGGGAGCCATTTCAAAAATTATTCTCCGCTCCCTTTTTGCCTCACATGATAACAAAGTTGCCTTTTGAAGGGTCTCTTTAAATTTTGTACCCAGAAAAAATGAACCTATATATTTAGTTTGTTATAACACAAAGCAGCTTGGTTTGTGGTTTTCGGTTCTGTTTCGGTTTGCATTCGGTAGAGGTTTCTTAAGCTGCACCCAGAAAAACTCGACTCACAGAGGTCTGGATCGATCGTAATACGTAGAGCTCATACCGTGTTGTACATTAAATTTTAAGAATATTTTGTTGGAGACATAAAACAACGCCAGTGAGTTTAGGAGCGAACGCTGCGCCACATATGGCAGTGTTCATCGTAGACGCAACTTCTTTTTCTTTGCAGTTTGTACAGGTATAAAATCAATTATTGTGATCAACAGAAATGGAACGATTTAAGATACATAGGTCCTTGTCCTTTATCTCTGCACAATGTCTACTCTTCTGCGCTTGTTATTTCTTGGGGAAAACCAGTATTTTCCGTACTCTAAGAGGCTACCAGGATACCTTTTAAGTGAGGTGTCAAACGAACCAAACTTGAACTAAAGTGTTGAGCATCACGGTTGCTGCTGTTGTTTATACGGTGCTGCTTATTGATAGACTATTGTCCATCTGATCATTCCTAAACTTTGAGGATCGATACATAATCAGAATTATTATACAAGTATGGAAGGTCCTTGCTTTCATGCGGACTGACCGACTTGGCTCAATCACCTCGGTTGTTGATGCTGACCAAGAAGATACACTTTAAGGGTTGGAGATGCTTCCTTCTCCCAGTTGCATACATTTGCACTGCCCCATTGTACTCTTTGTACCTATGGTTCAGAGTATAAAAAGAAATCCCTTTATGTGTGAGAAATGATGATGATGAGCTGCCCGCTGAATTGTTCAAGGCTGGCGGTGAGGAGCTGATAAGGTGCATGCATCAACTTCTATGCAGAATATGGTCCGAAGTAAGCAAGCCCGAAGATCGGAATCTAAGTGTACTTTGTCGAATATTTAAAAAAAGAGAAAAAAGAAGGTTCTATCTTGCATCCTATGTGAACGCCTAAGGCCGAGAATGAGTTAACTGATTGAACATTATCAGTGTGGCTTTAGACCTGGCAAGTCCTCCACGGACCAGATATTCACACTGCGACAAGTTCTGGAAAAGACCCAAGAGAGAAAGATTGACACCCACCGCCTTTTTGTTGGCTATAAAGCCGCCTTTGACACGCCGATAAAATCAAAGTTCTTTGAAGCCCTGTCTGCTTTTGGTATACCAGCAAAGTACGTTCGACTTTGCATGATGACGTTGAGAAGCACACAAAGCTCCGACAAAATAGAATAAAACCTCTCCGTGCTAACTCCCACTCCACATCGCTGCCTCCTTTAGTTGCTATAGGTACGCCCCCATCGCTGCCACTTTTTGCATGCTTGGCGCGGTGATAGCTTAAGCTGTACTTTAGCAAAGATCAAGCTGCTTTGCATTGGCCTCCTAAAAAAGATAAAACAAACAATTGTGAAAAACATAATTAAACACAATAATTATTATATTTACCTTCCTTTCCGAAACATGTCTTACAATAAGTGGAAGCGTTACAAAATCGAATACTTGAACTCAATATTTAAAGCTAAGCGAAAGCATGTAAATAATCTAATTGCAAAATCAAAACGATCATTCTACACATCTAAGTTTAGCAGTGCAATAACTTCCAGTCAACGCTGGAAAGAAATAAGAAACATTGGAATTGGCAAACCTAAGGCTAGTATTATTAACGATGTAGACGCAAATGAGCTTAACCTTAAATTCACCAAAATAAAAGTACCTGAAACTACAAGCAACCCATATCTAACAGCCTTGCCATTTAATAATTGTTCTAATTGTTTAGAGTTTAATTGTGTACGTCCTTGTGATGTTTTAGAAGCAATTTCAAAAATTAAGTCTAATTGTGTTGGTCTGGATGATCAGAATCCCAAATTCATAAAAATTATTTTACCGACAATATTAAAACCCTTAACTCTCATAATAAACACTGCGATAACTACGTCAACATTCCCAGAAATGTGGAAGGTTGCGAAGATATTACCAGTTCCAAAAGGTAAAGATGAATTTAGACCAATTTCCATACTTCCGTACTTTTCGAAGATCTTCGAACAAATTCTCGCAGCTCAGATAAGCACCTTCCTACACACTAATAAACTCTTAAACAACAAACAATCTGGATTCCGGAAAAATAGAAGCTGCACGACAGCAATAATAAATATTGTTGAAGATATTCGTAGAAAATTTGACAGTAGCCATGTTACTTTATTAACATTACTTGATTTCAGTAAGGCATTTGACTCGGTCAACCACTATATACTCCTAACCAAGTTAAGCAAGTTGTACAACTTCTCTGATACTGCTACCAAGCTAATGCACTCTTACCTGAGCAAGAAATTTCAAGCAGTGTCAACCAAAACAAATACGTCCATGTTTTTACCAGTCACTCGTGGAGTGCCACAGGGCTCAGTCTTAGGGCCACTTCTGTTTACTGTTTATATTAATGACCTCCCTGATGTGTTGTCAATGTGTGAATTACATATGTGTGCAGATGATGTTCAAATGTATGTTAGTCGACCTGTATGTCAAATTGTTAAATGTTAGTGAATGGGCCGAGAAAAACGGTCTGTGTATCAACCCATCTAAGTCTAAGTGTCTTGTTATATATAAAAGAAGTTTGGACACAATCTAAATCTAAACAAAATTTTAATAGGCGGTACCCAAATAATGTATGTTGATTCGGCTGACAATCTTGGCATAACATTCAATAAAACTCTCTCTTGGCAAAACCACACGAATAAGGCGTTGGGTAAAACGTATGCTCTTCTTCGACAGCTGTCGTTAACGCAGGGATTTTTACCAACCAGCGTAAGAGTTTTGATAGCAAAAGCCTATGTTATACCAGTATTGTTTTTTGGAGTTGAAATATTTGCTAAGTGTGATGCTGCAAGTCAGCACAAAATTAAGGTGGCATTTAATAGCATAGTTAGATATGCTCAGCTTCGCAAATATTTGATTTAAGCCTTAATGCCTGGACCAATTATAAGCTACTATTATTCCTGCACAAAATAATTACTACAAAGCAGCCTGACTATTTGTATGATTTAGTGAGTTTTGCATCGTCCAGAAGAACCAACAATATCGTTTGCCTAAGAAACCGACTGGCTTGCACCGACAGATACTTCTTTGTAAATGCTGTTCGTCTTTGGAACTCAGTACCACATGACATTAAGACAATTAGTAGCGCACAAACATTTAGTAGTAATTTAAAAAGTCATTTTCAGAGCATAGACTAATTAGACAACATTAAAAATATAAAAACAAATAGTCAAATAGTAATAGACGATAGTTTTAAGATTTTAAAAATCAAAATTGTTAATCTAATGAACACACTGTCGTGACTAGTGCCCTAAGATAGGTTAAAAAAACCTGTAGCGCTAGGATGAATAATAATAATAAACATTAAACATTAAGATAGTAAACTAAGAAATACGTACTTTGGAGGCGTTTCAATTAAAATGCTGCTTATAGGTCAGCTGCCACAGCACAGGTTTCTCTTTAACTAATTTGATAAGGGCCACCTTCTCCTCTTTTCAGAAGTGGCTCACACTCTTGTTATGCTTTATGGTGGTTTTTGCACTCATTGCAAGGCACATGTTCTTCTTGTCGGGCGCCGCACAGTGTGCGGCGCAAACACTAGCAGTTGATTACGAAAAATATGGCTTAGGTATATTTCGAACCTTCGAAATCAACAATCATCGATAAGCAGTTGCGTGACACGCTGTGCATCGGGTGGCAACGCTGTGCTTTTGATATAATATTTCGCAAGTAAACTCCATACACACTTTCGAAATGACAGCCTGCAAAATTCGTACGAAATAATTTTTTTGTATGGGATTTTCGATTTCGAGACCATTTCGCAGGTATCTCCGTGCCTAGCTTATAACAATAAATACTTTGGATATCGCTTTAGAAGCAGAAACATTGGCTTTCACACTAATGCGACGAAGACCATAGGAGGCGCGCACACAAACAAACAAGGGCGCAGTCTGTTCAAGCAGTCTCCGTGGTTTTTGCGCGCATGCTGCTTTGGAATTCCCAAGCAGTTTTGGCTTTGCAGACATGGAGAGGCGGCGGTTTGAGCAAGTTCAGCCTAGGCATGAACACTGATGATTGAGGTAGGTCCCTCTTGAAGCAGCTGTATGATTTACCAGCCTCCTTTGTGGTGTTGTGTGTCTCTGTTGACCTCGAGCCAACTAAAAACTGCAGGTTTACTTAGTAGAAAGGTCGTAAAAACAGTCAAAAAACTGTATTGCAAACTTCTCGATAAAGATATTTTCGATCTTGATTATATATAGTTTTTTTTTTCTCAGTACACTTTCCTACTTAAAAATCACGCTTAAAGATCTTCGATCTAGACGAAGACATGCACTGAGCCGAAACATTTTCTCAGCATTTTCCGAGTAAGAACTCTGGTTTGGTTTGGTTTGCTGTGTGGCTTAAACGCAGTCGCTGTTGACTCAACCCACAGCCCTCGAGCAATAATAAAAGGGATCAGTGCAGACACCATCAAGACCTAGTGCCTGGCCATTTACACCTTGCCCAAGGACATGGCTATTATGCCTTGGCCAAGGCCAGAACCGTACGGCGCAGAGCCTAATCCTTGACAGCCAACGGTAATTAATTTACATTATTTTGATAACAAACTGCACAACGGGAACAGGAACAGGAACAGCAATGGATATGAATGCTTGTGGCTGTGGTTTTTTGGCTCTTGGCCCCGCCTTAAGTGCCACTCGGAAATGTCTTCATTTATGGCAAACGGCAGGCGATTAAATTTAATTAAATGAAATGTACACACGGACCATTGTTTGCTTACTTTTGGTCACTTGAGAATCTTCAACAAGGCAGTAGGTAATTAAGCCACAAGCACATGATTTATGTGTGTTTGTGGGCCCAAATCCAAGTCCAAAAGTTTATCAGTTTCCAAATAGTTATCCCTTTGGGCCTCATTAACACATCATCAGCCAACACAATGCGTAATTTTGGTTTGTGTTTTCCTAGAAAAGGGGTTGATTGGGAGGTGCTTGAGGGCTCAAACAAAGTGCTGTTAAAGCTGCGAGGGTAGTTTTCTGTGGAACTTTGAAAACTTCTAGTTTATCATTAATTGTTGAAAACAAAGAAAACTCTTGCGCTTTCTATGGAAATATTTGGCAAAACAAGTAAATGCAAATTTCATCAGCAGAAGCCCTTGCAGTTGAGGGGGAAAACTTAAAGAGAGGGTGCCAAACAGCTTGAATAGTAATTTAGTGCCAATTTCTAGGAACTTTAAATAAATCATGACTCCATGTGAAATTTAACCATAAATTTGAAAAAGTACATCGTACTTCTAGGAAAGATGCAGCTCCTATCACAGTTCCTAGAAATATTTGTAGTTGAGTTTGAGGAAAAGGTTTGGCTGATTTCACACACTCCTCTGCTTGGCTTTTATTATTAATATTTTTCCATTTTTCAAACCTTGTGCGTTTCTTTTATTTCTCAACTCAACTTCCGAGTGTGTGGCAGATGCGACTGTGAAAATAAATGAGTATAAAAATGAAAGCAACTCAGCTTTGCACTTGCAAATAAATAACATTCTAATTCCACACACATGTAGGGCTGAGTTCTGGCTCAGAGTCTTAGGGGAATTAAGTTCACCCCACACACACAGACACACACGCACACAAACCAGCACTTTGTTGTATTTTAATTTGAGAATTTCACATTGTAAATAAGCTTGACAGTTTTTCTACTTTTCCTGCTAACTTCCCACACGTGACGGTTATAAAATTTTTCGCGTTCTGCCCAAGCTTCGTTAAAAAGGATTAGTGCGTAAGTTAATAATTTAAAGCATCTAGTTAGGGCCAAGGGAAATACACGTGCCTGGAAGTCAGGAGAACACAGCAACAGACATCTGACCAACCCTTGTTGCTTGGTTTCAATGGGATAATTGGCATTCCTTTTAGATAAACAGATCGTTTTAAAACTTACTCTAGTGGATATACTTATGCATTAACATGAGCGCGTGTAGAGAATTGAAGCATGGATGATAAGTGCTTGCACGAATTGAAGTTTCATCCAATAGTATGCCACCATTTTCCGGATTAAGGCCTGTGTCCCGCACTACGGAAAATTCCTGCCAGAAATTTGCTATTTATTTGAAATGTTGTAACGAACTCTAGCCTTGGGAGTGCTCGCCGAGTCCAGGGTTACAGCATTCGGCCGGAGTCGATCCCTCCCTGCCCACCAAACCATGAAAAATTTTTGTTTTTTTTTCGTGCACGAAATATTCTTGATACAAGCCCAAAAATGTTCATTAACCAAGCACAAAATGCTCTTGAAAAAAGCCCAAATCGATCATGAGTTAGAACAAAATGTTCATGGCTAATGTGAACAATTGTTCATGAATTGTTTTTTTTTTTTTTGTATAGGGGTTATGCTAAATGTGGCGGGTTTCGAGGTCTCTCGGAGTTTCCGGGGTTGGTTTCGCTCGGCTGGCTCCTTCTGTGTGCGTCATTACCTGATTCCCTGTGTCTTGTTCCGGCTACTGTGGCGCGATGGAGGACAGAAAATGAGATGTCGGCTGCTGCTGGGAGTTCTTACTCTGGACTGGATGGGCTCTCAGACTTATACAAGAGGAGGCGGCTCGATTGCTTCGTACTGTATTCCAATTCTGGGGAGGGTTGGCTATCTAAGTTCGAAATCTAAGTTTGAAATCTCATACAATTCTGGGAACCCATAAAGTGTTTTTTTAGATCTTATGGCTGGCTAAAGGGCTTAGAGAAGAGAGAACATTTGAAAGGTCGCTCTCCAGTATGCGTACGGTTATGCCTCTTCAGAGAGTCTTTTTAGAGGAAGGATTTCGGTCACTCCAGATTGCGCTTATTGCGAAAGGTCTTCGAGCAGTGGGAACACTCGAAGTGTTTCTGTCTCTCGTAGATTGCTTCTTGTGTAAAAGGTCTCTGAGCACTGCGAGCATTGAAAGGGCCGCTCACCAGTATGAGCAGGTGTGCCTTTAGAGAGCTCCAAAGGGCATACGACTGTGCGCACTGGGTACATTTAAAAGAAAGTTCGCCAGTATACTGGGTACATTTAAGAGGGTGTTCGCCAGTATGCGTGCGCAGGTACTCCTCCATAGAGCACTTTACGTCAAAGGTCTTCAAGCAGTGAAGACATTCGAAGGGTCGCTCGCCAGTATGCGTGCGTTGGTATCGCTGCAGGTTGTGCTTAGTGGTAAAGGTCTTTGGGCAGAGGGAACACTCGAAAGGCATCTCTCTGCTCGCTTCTCCAATATCTGTGGGTTTCTTTTCTTTGTGGTGGTGTGCCAATCTTTGCTCCAATCGCCGCTTGAAATTCAAAGCAATTCTTGCCGCTGCCAAACAAGAGGGTCATATGTGTTCAGGTAGATCCACAGCGGGCTTCACCCCTCGGCCAGGCGTGTCCTCTATCATAATAGTCAAGTCATGTGCTTTAACGGTGTCGGTGTATATATTCAGCCAATTGGTGTCCACACCAGCAACCGGATTGGCCAAGCAAAAGCAGCATAGCTCCGCCACAGTTAGTCCCTGTATTATGTGGTTCACTTCACAGACAAAATCTCTGTTAATTGCCAATGAAATGCTTCGAAAAAAATAAAAAATTTTTATATATTTCGAGATCAGTGTGACCATATGTGGCAAGAATAAAAATACTGTTTCGATACTGATTCAAATATGAAAGACAACTGAATTTTATATGTATGTACATTGTACAATGGTTGTGTTCAGCAAAACAACTTGCTTCCTGATCAATTATAAATTCTCGTTGATATTCCTGCTGAACTCCACTGATACGGTATCATGATAGCCAATTTGACGTATCATGATAGAGGAGCATGTATCGAGGAAATAGTTTGCTCCCTGTAAGTGATACTGCCATCACCAGCTGCAATTTTATATCGATAGGCTTATTTTCGATACCGATATGCGAATCTTGTTTCATTTTGCGCACTTAATTAAAAAAAAGAGTTTTTAATGGACGATAAATAATTAGAAAAAAATAAAAACTATTAGAACTTAAGTTTGGCTATTTTTATGCAATTTCCATGATGGCATGGAGTACAGCCAATGTTTGGATCAAAATTATAATGCGCTCTGCAAAAAAAAAAAAAAAAACGAAACAGTACCGGTACCAACGTTTCGGTTTCGATCCGGTTCTATCGGTTCCCATAATAACGGAAAACGGTATTCGGTTCTCAAAAAAAAAAAAATTTGTATCGGTTCCGGTTCATGATTTGAAACGGTTTATTTCGGTTAACGGTTCCGGTATTAATCCCTGGTTCAAACCTTATGACTGAGTACGTCTTTCATGTTTAAATTTACATAAGTTTCTGGTCAGTAGATCTGCACTCATTTGCTCAGTTGGACAATATTTGAAATCAATTAAATTGCTATAGATTTCTTGATCATAATGATTACCTGATGGCTACGAGGAGTGTTCAAAGGAAATTGTGATTTTTTTTTTTTTAAAGTACTTATTAATTCATCTATATCCATTTTGTCCCCTTCAAAGTAATCGAATTGCGAATTGACGCATTGAGAATTGTACCTGTTGAACCCCCACACTTGAAGTCTATCAGGCCTGTTCCGGTTTTCACTTTCACTAAATTTGCTCGAACTCGATTTGGCTACCTGTTCCGGTCTTCACAATTCGATAGATTTACTCGATTTGAATTCACATTGCTTGGAGCCGATGAATTCAAAAGTAAATGCGATTTTGTACATAAAGGCGTCAAATTATTGGCTTAAAGTTAATTTTGTACCATTGTTTAGTGTATTTAGATACTTTTTGCAATTTTACATTCCCTTAAAAATTGTTTTTAATAAAAAAAATTAATAATTTTTATGAATAGCTTCAATTTTGCCACGTGCCATCCAAATCGAATTCACATATTTTGTTCAAGATGTTCTGGTTTTCACTTGTTTATGAAACGCTGGGAAAATGTTCATAAAATACGCTTAAAAATAGAAACGACATTTTAAACACCTATATTTAACTACTATAAACTATTTTGAGTGATTATATATTGGATTGTTTTGATTCACCAGTTCATTAAGGTGAAAGTGTAGTCAACGGAAACAATTTGGAAATGAAACGCTCGAATTGCAATTCGTTCGAATACCAGAACAGCTAAAACCAAATCGTTCGATTTTGTTTTCATTTGAAATCGAAGAAATATGTGAAAACCGGAACAGGCCTGTATGATACATTAATGAAGGCAATTGATGATAGAAATATCATATTTTTCTTGGATGACCCTGGAGAAATTGTGAAGACATTCCTCATGTCATTTTGTCCACTGTTTGAGCGAGATCAGACGTTGCGGAAGCAGTTGCTTATTGTGGGATACCGGCCAAATTCTAAAAAGGATCCCCAACATCTCATTCAGCGTTAAAGTTCCTGTTAATATTTTAAACTATTGAACAACTGTCATATTACATTGCGAAATACTCCTCAATGGCCAAAGTTCTAACAGTGTCTAAAACCATCGTTAGGAACGAATGCACAATGGCGAACAAACGCATATTGGAAGCATTTGACCGAACATTAAATGATCTGCGCAATGGCTCAAGAAGTTTTGGAGGCGCAATGAATTTACTGTCTGGAGACTTCTGTCAAACATTGCCAGCCATTCCAAGATCGACTGCTGCCGATTAATAAACGCTTGTCCCAAGTTATCCAATCGGTGGCTCTATGTGAAGAAACTTCAGCTATCAGCAAACATGGGTGTTGCATTGTAGAACGATACATCTGCTCAAGATTTCTCCAAGAAATTAGCTGTGTTCCTGTTCGATTTTTTCTCATCGAATGAACAAAATATTTCCAAACATCATTAATAACCACAAATAATAACCTCAAGTGAGCCAGATTTTTGGTTGTTGTTCGCTGTTTAAAGAATAATTAAAATGAGTCAGGCTAAGGAAAGTTTAATGAAAGCTGCTCTCTAAGTCACTAAAAGGGCTATTCCCAAGGAAGTCACTTGGGTTTATAGCTTTTTACTATCTTTATCAATGATCTTCCTTCAGTCTTGGCTCACTCTCGGGTGCTTATGTACGCCGATGATGTGAAAATTTGTTTAACATATAACGATTTGGTTTCCTGCTATAATTTGCAAGCAGACTTGGATGCATTTCACTCTTCGTGTCAAGATAATCTTCTAAACCTTTTACAGTTTGAAGTGTAAGGTTATGACATTTTACAGAAGCTTATCACAATTAGTCACTTGATAATGTGGCATTGCAGCGCCTAAAAGAAATCAATGATCTTGGGGTTATTCTTGGCCATCAACTTAAGTTTAACTCTCATGTAACTGCTACTGTTAATAAGGCCAGAAGTGTTCTTGGCTTTATAAAGCAGTGGTCGAAAGAATTTGACGATCCCTACACTACCAAGATTCTTTACACTTCTCTTGTCCGTCCTATACTGGATAATGGCTCATGGGTGTGTTCTCCGCAATATTCGACCCATCAAGATAGAATAGAGTCTGTGCAAAAGCAATTCTTATTGTTTGCTCTTCGTGGCTTCAACTGGAGTCCTGAGGTCCGTTCACCATCTTACTCTAGTAAGTAAAGTTAAACAGCCCCACTACAAAGCTGGCGCCAACAGCAGAGAGGCGTGACCGGGTGTAAAGTTTATTCAAAGAAAAAACTTTTCATTAGATGTTCCAAGGCGGGATCCAACCCACGACCTCTTGCACAGCGGTCGCGCACACTAGCCGCTGAGCCACTCGGCCACCTTGTAGACTGTCCCCTAACTTTGTTCCCTTATCTTTGAAACATTGTTCTACTAACTATGCCTTACATGATCCTTTTCGTGTCCTCTGTGCAGATAACAACAAACTCTACCGCTTAATCAATACGGAACTTTTTCTTACTGCTTTAAAAAACCTCTATTTTAACTCATTTGGCCCGTAGTTAACATTTTTTTTTGTACTTTTCGATACGGCTTTCGTGTCGCACGTTGGCGACTGTGCCTCATGGTCGGTTGGGCGGGAGGTGGGCTGCTATTTAGCCTGGGGTTCGTACTGTGCATTGTGGGTCAACGTCCATGAAGATATCGCGGACTTTAGGGCTGCGGATGGCCTGCACTTGGTTTGAATTTGTTGAACTTTCTTAAACACAATTATTACTAAAGGCAAAAGTACCTTAAAAGCCGGCCAAACTTTGCTAAAAGTATGTCAGTTATTTTTATTAAGACAATAACAAAAAAAAATCTGCAGCAAAGTCACGTCTGACAAGTGAAAAAGTTTGTTGTAGGAATTTTATTTATTTAAATTTGTTTTTTCCGCAATTCATTTTCCTCGTTTGGGTTCACTTGGGGGCAACTATTCGTGCTGCATTATCTGAGCCACAAATCAAAGTACTTATAAGCCACTAATTGCCTAAGCAAGCCTTAAAGCAACCCAAACCCAAACTTAAGCAGTTGTTGACCATTGCCCAAATGTTTTTATATCGCATAAAATATTTATGAGCGGGCTGGTCTGGTCTGGGCTGATAAAATGTCCAATACACGTTATGCGCAATACCCAAATGGTCGTTGAATTGGCCGGAGGGCTGTCGAGTGTTTTGTATGCGCAACGGTGTGTCGGCATTTTGTTTGCAATAAATGTTTAAATTGTGCATAACTTCTTAATAATTAAGCAATGCCTATAAATCACGGTCCCAGTACGGTTGGGATTTCATTAATTAAATCGCCGCATTAAATGTTACAATTCGGATCATTTCAAATTTGTGGGTTCTTGGCTTATTTATGTGCTCCACCTAATTGGCCCGGCTAAGCCAAATTGCTGTCGTTTGTGGTGGTCATTTAAGGGCCACAACATGTGTTCTCCTTTTTGGATAATTTGGCTGTGGGTAAATATAATATTTTGCGCCAATCAATCGATTGCCACCTTTTGGCAGTCAGCTAAAGTCAACAGTTCGTATGAGTAATGCCCACTGTTTTTACAAACTGCGCACGCGACATTTAGACAAAGTGCTTTCCAAAAAGATAGTCGCCTGTTTTGTGCCCAATTAACAAGATTATACCTGGAAAAGAAGCCAAAGCTAAGGTAAACCCTTGTCAAAGTTTTGGTCTTGAAAGATTGAATTTCTTGAACTGAGGTGTATCAATCATTTGCACTTTGATCTATTAAAGCTTAATTAATTGACAGAGCAACAGGAGTGAAGTTGTCTTAAAGCTCAAACGCTGTTTAAAATCGTCGTCGGCTTACCTGAGAACAACAAAGCATTCATGAACAATGTTGAAATTCAATAATGTTTGCAACAGCAGACGCAGACGAAAACAGTACACACTGAAATCGTAAATAGAAGCCGTTGAGTTCTATTTGATAGGAATGAGTTAATTTATATAAATCTCAATATATGTACTAGCTGACCCGGCAGATCAAGATTATTTTCAATTTTCGACACGCCTCCCTCCCGCCCCCCGCAGTTTAGAAAAACTTCTTACACTTATGGACAAAATAATAGGTGTGTTTTTTTTTTCTTCTAAGCTTTTCATTTCTAATTCATATCTTCTCTAACCTCAACAAGTCAAAGTTTTTTCAAAACATATGCGATATACGTATTAATTGTCTTTAAACAAAAAGTAAAAACAGATTCACAAACCCTTTAATATACAACTAAATTAAATATTTCCATAAATCCGCAAATTTTGGCTGGACACAATAATAGGTGTACGAAGATAAATGTTTAAATTAAATCAATATTTTACTATTTTTGGTCTTATTTTATATTAAACTAAGTATCTGGCAGCTAATAACCGGTATATCCGCCATTATTTTGCAAGACTTTCTCCATTCGTCTTAGCATGGAGGATATTAGCTTGCGACAAGTTCCAATTGGAATGCTGTACTATGCTCTTTGGACCATATCCCAAAGATGATTTTAATTTTGAGAAAATGTCTTTCCGACCTCTCTTTTGAGTTCACCCCAGAGATTCTCGATGGGATTGAGGTCCGGGGATTGATTTGGCCACTAAAGAACATCCACATTTTGCTCTCGGAACTCGAGAGGCGTGCTTCGGGTCATTATCCTGCTGGAACTTTCATAAAAGTGGCCGGAGTGGCTCAGCGGTTAGTGTGCGCGACTGCTGAGCATGAGGTCGTGGGTTCGATCCCGCCTCGGAACATCTAATGAAAATTTTTTTCTTGATAAAACTTACACCCACCGGTGGCGCCAGCTTGCAGTAATTAGCATGAAAAGCCTTCAAAACTGCCGTTCGGATTCGGCGTTAACTGTAGGTCCCTTCTCTGTGCTAAATTAGAAGCGCACAAGCCAAGAGATTGAGAGAGGCTCGGCTTTGGCCCCTTGGGGCTGTTGTCATCTTGACAAGCCGATTTTACTTTTACTATATGTTAGCAGCACCATCTCCAATAGATCTTTGTATACGAATCTGTCCAACAGCATACCATGAAAAGCAGCCCCATAACATTAGGCTACCACCTAGATGTTTCAGTTATATATGTGTACTTGGGATCAAATTCTTTGCCTTTCGGACGACGAACATTCCTTTTGGCATCATTTCCAAATAAATATATTTTGGTTTCGTCACTCCAGAGGATATAACGCCATTTTTTCTCACCCTCCGGTCCGCACCAGGTTCTCCGATCTAATGCAAATTTGTTCCTCATCTGTAAATTTGCCGACCGAAGCAAAGGAACCCTGCGAACAATCCTACCGGGTGGCTAATGAAAGCTGTACCAAAATAAATTTAAAACTTTTTCTATTTGATGGATCTACTTTTTTTTTTTTGTAGATTGATCTTTAAATTTTTCGAAAATGGATAATTGGGACACTGAAACAAGAATTTGGATTGTCCTCCGCTATCCCGCCCTGGAGTCCGTAGTTTCGGTTTAAAGAGAGTATAAGCGCACGTTTGGCGGCGATCCTTCGACCAGATGGACCATAATGACTTGTTAACAATTTTTCCGAGCGTGAGACAGTCGGAAGAAGACTTAACCATCGAAAAACTACAGTTCGAACGGAGGAAACAATCTCTGTGGTAGCTGCAGCCATACAAAACAATCCAAGAGTTTCGACAAGGAACTTATCTGCTCCAATGGGTAAAAGCAGACACTCATTGCAGTTAATTATGCACAATGATTTGAACTTATTCCCATATAAAATTCAAATGGCCAACAAACTGAACGCAGCAGACTTGCCGATTCGCTTGGAATTTTGCCAGAAGATGCTTCAAATGGTGGAAAAGGACGAAAACATGTTGAACTCTCTTTTTATGTCTGAAGAGGCCCATTTCGACTTAAACGGCAACGTAAGCAAAAAAAATTCTCCATGAGACGGAATTGCATCCACTTCGTGTGACAGAGTGGTGTGAAGTTTCATCACGCTGCATTGTCGGGCCCTACATCTTCGAAGATACGGGCACACCGTTACTGTTACTGGAAACCGTTCAAGTATGCTGTTACGCCGAAAGAGAATTCCTTTCAAGTATGTGTAGTTTCAGCAAGAAGTTGCATTTCCGCACAGCAAGATGGTGCAACTCCCCACATAAGACAGAATTGCGACGAAAATTTCCCAATAAGCTGATATCCAGAAGCTCCACATTCCGTTCCCCCAGGTTCCCCCAGGTCGCCCGACCGTACTGCACCTGACTTTTTCTTGTGAGGTTATTGCAAACAGGAAGTCTACAAAACAAAACCGACAAATTTGAATGAACTAAAGCAATCCATTCGAGCAACAATTGCGGCTATTCCTGTGTCAACTCTCCAAGCAGTAATGAACAACTTTTTGATAAGATGCCACACATGCATCAACGAGCAGGGGGGCATTTAAACAACAATTATTTTTAGATCTAATTAAGCTTTATTTAATAAAATTGAATGAGCTTTAACATGAATAAAATAAAATTGAATTCCATGCACTGAAAAAAAAGTTATTTGACTTTCTTAATGTAGCAATATTCATCAGCTGTACCTGGTAGGTCTTCTATTGCCAATCGTCGCCGAACGATCCGCGAAGACACAATATTCCCAATTTCATTGGCAATCGTCCTAGAAGACTTGAACGGGTCGCGTTTAACCAACTGAACCATGCGATCGTCGGTCATAGATGATAATTTTTTAGGTGCTCGCCGAGTTTCACCTATTTTTTCCGATTTTAGACATTGGTTACGAAGTCTTGAGAACGTTTCATTATCATGGCAAAGGATTTAAGCGTT
Source organism: Lordiphosa collinella (assembly GCA_018904265.1). Taxonomy (NCBI): domain Eukaryota; kingdom Metazoa; phylum Arthropoda; class Insecta; order Diptera; family Drosophilidae; genus Lordiphosa; species Lordiphosa collinella. The sequence goes on along the minus strand of JAEIFV010000852.1, from coordinate 31,503 downwards.
TTCCTTTCATCTCGGAGTCGTCGAATGAGCCTGCTCTCCTCCGCAATGCGTTCCTTCGCCCACGGCCCATCTAATACAGTTTTAATGGTTATTAAGTCCCCATTTAGTTATATATTTTCCTAATACTTTACCTTCTGCAACCAAATAATTGTATTTATAAACTACAGGTTAATGTTTTGCTTCATACACCTATTTTATTGACCATCCGAGTTTGCAGTCCAACCAATAAAACAATCCACAATTTTTTCCAGAAAACTAATTAATTCCGGGAATTCACACAATTCGTACCGAAACAGAGTGACCATATTAAAAAAGTATAGCTTCCTTATTTAATGTTATGTTTATATCGATTTAAATCGATATTTAAAAAAACCTCCCACAGTTTTGATCGTGGAGATCGTGCCCACCACAACAATGTAGCCTCGAAGCATAGTCAATTTCAGAAGTCATTTCTTTAAGCCTGATTTTATAGAAATTAAGCAATAACGAAAAAGATCGTCAAACATAGTTAGGTAAAAACACTGGCTAAAGCTTGCCCAAAGAAGACAGCAAACTTTCCTCATGTAGTTTTGGTCGCTGCTTTCAAATCAATTGTCCTTTAACCTCCATCTCGTATAGTTCAAGACGAGATGATAGATATTGGGAGATACGTCCCAGTGGCGCAAAAGCCCATTACAAGATTGATGTTCTCTTTAACACTTTGTAAGCTGACAGCCTTCAAGTATCGATTACATCCCTGTATACTTCTACATAAGCTTGGCCTTTTTAGTAGGCAGGAGGCCTTCAAAACAGAGTTGCATGCAATCGGAAAAGTGGGCGTATAACTGAAAACACTTTGGATTTAGATTACAACTCACTATACCATTGGAGAAAATGTTGGCAAGGAAGTATGCTTTCAGTTCACAAGACGGTGTCCATTGGGAAATTTGTGTGTGGACTAACTGTGCACGCATCAACACACTTGGTGTATGGAGTTGTATAACAAAAACTTTACAACCTTAGACACTGTTTCGTGAGGTTTTAAATTTCTACACACAAGTCTGTATTCAAAACGTAGCGAAAATTTCCTATTACGTGGGCGCCTACTGTAATGCATGTTGTGGACCAACCTCATTCAGCTCTGCGCTGCAGGGTCCTATGTCCACACTAATTAACCTATTCAAACAAAATTGATTTTTATGTAAGCTGCCTTGAATAAAGTTGCACAAAAACCAATTACTAAGCTTTAATTGTGTCCATAAGTTACCAGTTTAATGATTTTAAAAAGAAGAAATACATTGCGCTTTTAGATGTTATGTACCAAAGACTTTACAATTTTACTACATTTTCTAAACCAAATTTTATAATATTTATTTAGATGGGTCGTACCTTCTTGAAATATTTAGTAATCAGGACTATTTACAGAGAGTCGGTCTTGATCGACTTTTTATCTTGATTTTAGCACATTACGATTCGAAAATTTTTTTCTTAAAAACGGTAAGCTCTATTTTGGTTCTAGACCCATGGTTTCTTGGTCAATTCTTCTTAGAATTCGTCGTAGTTTACGGCCTTGACAACCGCATGGACATTCGTCCCTTCAAAAACTAGTGCACAATAAAGTCGCTGTTTTAGGATTTATTTTAGTTCTCCCTTACTTATATGACAAAAAACATATTTATATTAGTTTTACTTAGAGCTAGCAAATAACAATTGACCACTTTTCGTTGTCTAAAAATAACAGTTGTTTACGGACCCTTTGAGCAAAGTGTTAGAGATGAGCCTTTCTCATAGGCTCTTGAACATTTCGCTCTTTGCTCAACTAACAACCAATAATTTTGATTACCTTTTGCTCTGTTCACTCGATGACCGAATGGACGCGAGCGAAAATTTAAAAGTCATTTGCGCTTGTGTGTGTGTATGTGAGAGTGAGGTGTCTCTTGGGCTTGTGAGCTAAGCGACGCCCGCTTGCAAGTACAGAGATCTGGAAAAAAGAAACAAACACAAATACACAAAAAAAAGACCGTTCAGGCTTAGCCTTTGTTTTTTTTGCTCATCTGCTGACTCTTAATGTGCGAGCGCTCAGTCGGACGAGCTCTGGTTTACTTCTTAATTAGGCTCTGTGGCATAAGTGAAATTAAACAATTGGAAGTTTAGAGGACCACATACCTTTTAAAATGATTTGACCATATTTGGTTACCTTCAAACGTCCTGACGAGAACTCTATTGTTATTCCAGCTCTTGCATCCTCTGCATAGAAATCAAGTTTTCAGGGATCTGCTCACAATAGAGTACATTTTCCAACGTAATGTTTTGTTGCCACTTATTACCACGTATTAATATCTTCATAATCATTTGCAAAGGTACACAAACAAAAAGTGGAATACAATATAATAAAAACTACTCTTTCCTACTCTTTGTGTAAGCTATTTAACTGACTTTTACTTAGATACTTGGTGGAGTAATATTTGAAATGAAAACAACAACATCAGCAAGCGCTGGTACATACAAAACAACATAAACAACGTGTAGAGAACATAAAAAAAGAAAACACAGCGTGATTCCCACAGCTCTGCTTGGCTTCGCTTTGTGCTTTGACTTGTCATGGCCTGTGGCACCTGGCAGACCTAGACAAAAAAACATATAAGTGAGGCTTGTGGTAAACGAATGAGTTTCTTTACCCCTTTTCAACGAGCTGCTCTTGGTTTATTTATATACATGTTTATATTGAATTTATTGTGGCATGCAAATTGCCCTCGGAAAAGTGTAGCCTACTTAGTGGGGCATGCCATATGATACGGGTCTTGTTGAGACTCGTCGACTTGACAGTCTGCGATGTAATTAATTAAGCGTCTCAACCGTTCATTGAGCCATTTTTTTTTGGTTTTTGGAGTTCACGTACATTGATTTGCACAAAAAAAGTTTTACCTGAAACTTGATCTGAAACGTGAACTCAAGTTCCTTGAACTGAATTGAGTTGAAAAGAAGTCTGCGCACACACCTTTTGGGTGTAAAAACTTGGCATGTGGCATGTGCATATAGGTAAACTAACATGTAAATGACTTTATTTTATTGGGACAGACTTTGTCTAACTCTCTCTCTGTTGACTATGTTGACTATTGTCTCGCTTAAGACGGTTTACCCGTCTGTTTAGACTGTTTGCCTTCAGTCAATACGCATAGGCCATAGTTCTCCCTACTACGCAGCCCCAACTAACATAGCTACCTAAGGCCAAGAACCTGACCCCAAAGTGTTTTATTATTGTATTTATTTTCTTGGCTCAACTGTGTGTTTTGATTTAACACCTGTTCAGGTGCCATTGGTGCCATTGGTGGTGCGTGCCAGCCACACCCACACTCTCACATTAAGCGTGGGTGATTTATAATTTTAATGATGTTACCATAGCTGGCCCTGCGCGTGTTGCCACTGGACACACATACACACACACACACACACACACAACAGACAGACAAGGCCACATTCCCTTTGGCTTGTTTTTGTTACAGGCAGTGGGCGTTGGTTTTGCTTACCCGGTTATAGCTTTGATGGTGGGTCCCAAACAATGTGCATAATTGCCGGCTTTTCACATCAATCTAGTTAGCATTGCCTGTTGATTAAGCTGTAATCAGCCAAAAATAGACGAACATGAGTAGAGGGGGTGGGAGCAAAAGCGGTGGCCTATTCAATTTCAATTGATTCTCGTTATGTCAAGGACGATTTAAAGTGTGCGCAATTTTCGAAACGTTTCACCCTCTACTCCCAGTTGTTTTTAGGAAAATCCGCTTAAGGCTGTATTTACAAATGTTTCTGTATCGGATTTGTGCCCAACACCTGAGTTTCGGACTCAATTGAATTGATGATTACTTTTATTCTTGTTCGATTTGATAGCTTGCTGATTCCAGTTGGCAGAACTCTCCCACTTTTAAGCGCCTTAAAAGGATACCTGCCTCTGACCCAGCTGAGGCTGTCTGCTGTGACTTATCGTAAGTAGGTGCTTGTTATTTCAGTTATAAGCCCGTAATAGCCTACATAAATGATGAAGCCTGGGAAACGTAGATACTTATACACACAAATACAAAATAGATTAGAAACATTGCTATTTCTGTCTCAAAACAAGAAATGGATATGTTAAACATATTTGTTCAGTTTCAACGATCGAAATCAAAGTAACCTGTCATTCATGTGGGACCACATCCAAACCCCACAGTAGTATGCACCCCCTTTTCATACTCTGTACCAAAGGTAAACAGCGTATATTAAGTTTGTGCAAAAGTACATAAGTAACAGGCAGAAGGAAGCATCTCCGACCCTAAAGAATTGACGATTAGACAGCCTCCGACCGAATTGGAAGAACATTTTTACGATGTGCTCCGACTCACATCAAGTGGGCGGAGGTAAAGATTTACAATTCTTGAGACGATAAATATGACAAAATATTAGAAACATTAACAAATAAGGGCATCTTTGGAAGGCAGGAGCTCCCCTGTGGTTATGGGGGCGTATGTAGTGAGGTAAAGTTAACATGGTAAGCCCAGCGCGATCCTGGCTTACTAAGTCTCAAGTCGACTCACACCTCCCCGTGGTAACCCCTGGTAACAGAGCGATGCATCCGCAAAGCTGCTGGCAAGCGTGAGCGGCGATCCTTTCCTGGGACAAATGGGGTGCGTTACTTCGGGATTGGCACCCGATTATCGTCTAATTCATCCGCCAATGAAAACTGCAAGACCAATGCCTCGGATACGGATCACCATCGACGACGACCCTCGTAAACGTTTTAAGCACCACTATTTGAGGATATGCACCTGGAATGTTCGCACCCTCATCAGGGAGGTAGCTGATGTCCAGCTAGTGAAAGTCCTCGAAAAATAATCATCGGACATTAACGCACTCCAGGAAATGCGATGGATTGGACAAGGGAAACCGTTGAGAAAAACATCATCACCAAGCACGAGTTTGATTTGGTTTTGCAGTCTGCGGAAGACTGTGTCTTTCTGTCATCAGTTACACATCAGTTAACAAGCGACTAGCCGTACTCAGACTTAAGGCGAGGATGCCGCGACGAATAAATAATTTTTTGAGCGCCTAGAACATACATACCAGCGCTGCCCTGATCACGACATTAAGATCGTGCTAGGAGAGAAGCCGTTTTTAGTCCGACAATCGGCCGATTTAGCCTGCACGATAAAACCTCCAGTAATGGAGTGTGGCCGGATGGCTCAGCGGCTAGTGTGCGCGACCGCTGTGCAAAAGGTCGTAGGTTCGAGCCCGCCTCGGAACATCTAATCAAAAGTTTTTTCTTTGAATAAACCTTACACCCGGTCACCCCTCTCTGCTGTTGGCGCCAGCTTTGTAGTAATTAGCCATGAAAAGCTTCTCAAACTGCCGTTAGGATTCGGCGTTAAACTGTAGCTCCCTTTCTCCTGTGCGAAAATTAAAAGCGCACAAGCCAAGAGATTGAGAGAGGCTCGGCTTTGGGCCTTTTGGGGCTGAGACAAGCCATTTTCCAATGGAGAGAGGCTAAGAGACTTTGCTGCGGGCAGGAATATGGTCGTTAGTGGCACAAGATTTAAACACCGCGACAACCACAAGGCGACCTGGAGGTCCCCTGATCATAACACGGAAACCAGACTGATCACTCTGTAATAGACGAAAGGCATTCATCGAGTGTGCTAGACGTACGTGCTTTCCGAGGAGCCAATATAGACTCGCATCACTAACTTGTTGCAGCCAAAGTACGCACGCGGCTCAGTGTGGCAAATGCCGCACGCTCTAGTACACGTCGAAAGCTGAACGTCGAGAAGCTGCAATCACAACGGACCTCCAACGCCTACACAGCAAAACTTACCCATTTGCTTAAGGAAATCTCATCCTTCCCTTCAAGTATAAGTGCACAGTGGAAACATATATCACTCTCCATGAGTACGGCTGCCAAGGAGACTCTCGGATATGTCGAGCACTCCCGAAAACAGTCATGGTACGATGAAGAGTGCCGCAGCGCTACTGCGGAGAAAGACGCTGTCTGCAGGAGAACTCTGCAGTCGGGAGCAACGAGAGCTGTCAGACAGCGAAAGAAAAGGAGAGAAGGGAAGCGCCTTTTCAGAAAGCAAAAGAATGAGCAGGAAAGGCGTATGCGTGAGGAATGAGTGAGACTCGAAAATTCTACCAAAAAGTTCGGCGACTAGACGAAGGTTTTAAGCCCGGAGCCTCACTATGTAAGGACGAATACAGAAATCTTGTCACAGATCCTCAAGTGGCACTAGACAAATGGAGAAACTATTTTTCCAAGCTGCTGGGAGGCGATGAGGAACCCAATGACGCCTCTGGAGAAGTAGTGGAACCACCAATCGATGATATAGAAATAGACCCACCGGACAATAACGAACCTTAAAGTTATACTCTCCCATTGCACCAGATTGTCCAAGGTTCACTGCGCGCTAAGACTAGGAACTTCGTCTTTTCCTCATTTACCCATGAGTTTTGACTGCTTCTCAATCTCTGAAAACGCCTTGCTTACCGCACGTTCGGATTTACCGATAATGTCAGTATCATCGGCATATGCAAGTAGAATTACATCTCTATAAAAGACGGTACCCGATCTGTTAGCATTTGGGCACTGGCTTAGTATATACTCCATCAGCAGATTAAAGAAGTTACACGATAAGGTGTCACTCACTGTGTGCTTTGCTCAGTTGTAAGTTTAAGACTTACACTTTAACAAAAGATCAAGGAAAGGAAGAAACACTGTTTATAGTTTCTGGGTGGTATAAAAAAGACCAAACTATGCCAAGATAGTTAACCAAATGTTGGCTGACTGTTCAAACTTTGAATATATGTTAATCAGGGTTTCCAGGGTTTCAAACCGATTCAGATACAAATATTTTTAGACCAAAAACAATGCAAATTGAAGACTATTTTGACATATTATTTGAGACTTAAAAGTGCACATCGTTTAATGTTAAGTGATAATTTGTTCGATGGTCGAATTTCGACCACAGGGCTCGCCTAGTTAGTAATCATGGCCAACTGAAAGTTTTATTAAATTTCGACCCATTTAACCTTTACCCACCACTTTTCACCAAGGGGGGAAGACTGTAATGCAGTCATTTTTGAACTTTTATATAGATCATTGAAAATGAGTTTGAGCCCGATCGGATGAAAAACAAAAAAGTTGCATACAAGAGTTTTTCTGCGAATTTTCCTCACTTCGCGGTTGAATTTTCTTAAGCCGCTTCTTAGTAGTCACTTTCAGCATATGATCAACCTACTGTAAAAAATTCAGCTTCCTATCTCTTAAGGTTTGCGCTGCACAACGGTCACCAGTAAATGAGTAAGGACGAACAGTTTTATATATATAGAAGGTTCGTTCCTTCTAGGCATATTTAGTAATTGGTATTCTATGTCGATCCGCCAAAGGATCGATATAAAGGAAAGGATAAAGGAAGGAAAACAATAACGGGCAGCACCGGTCGCGACTGTTATGGGCAGCACTTCACAGGTACGTAGTATATTACACTCTGGCTTGACCGACTTTCTTACTTGTTTTTCAACTCGCTTCTTTCCTTAGTTTGTATGTGAGTACATACAACTTCACTGTATGGCGTCGTAGGTTTTCTAGAAGCTTCTTCCTGGAATTGAATCTGTCCACTGTACAACTTAACAACATTTACAGCTTTGCTGTACAGACTTCAACTTTAGCCCAAATTAGCAATATTATAGATGTCATAATCCACTCATATCTGTTTTAGATGTGGAAATCCACAAACGAACCTATTTAGCAGGAATCCTTTAGAGGAGGGATAATGTTTATTTGATGCGTATCATACATTTCAAATTGCATAAGCTTGTTAATTAGTTCATTTTGCAATCAGCATATCAAGGATAAAGACCGACATGCTTGAACGTGGTCTTGAAAATCAGCCGGATATGCAACACAGAAGCTTCGAATTCAATGGGCCGCCACCGTTATGAATACCGTTGCAAATTCCATAATGCGGCCCACTACAAACCACAACAGCAAACAGCTCACGCAACATCGAATTGTGCGATTCATCAAGAAATAGCTGCACGCTCAAATGGGCCAAGCTGAAGGGGTGGAGTGATGATGGTCACCGCTCTATTGTGTTTAAGCTGATGATGGCGCAGCAGCAATAGAAGCACAAACAACGTCCCATTAGGAGGCAAGACCGAACATAGCGGCGAGTCCAAAAGCAAACAAAGGCAACCAAGCACTTTGGTGTCTGGCGCCAAATACGAAAGCAAGCAAGTACAGGATACAACGGAAGCCTAACATGACAAATGATGCCCCGGCTGGCAGGCGTTTCCACGTGTGCCCAGCCAGGCATTGTCTACTGGACAACGGCAATGTTTTGTGGGTTGATAATACATAGAATTTGGGTGGGTAACTTATGACATAATAGACCCAATAAACCCTCTTAATGCCCAACTATATGCGTACATACATACAAGTCACTAATTAGTTCAAACTTGCTTTGGCTTCCAAGTATCATACAGATTTAATTACCACAAAGTTATGCCGATTCAATTAATTTTTCAACTCTGAGAAAGTTCTGGTGACAGTGGGAGTAGATCAACATTTAACATAAAGGTAGTCATAGTTTCAATTAAAGCAGCAGGAAGTCAGGTTTCTTCTATTGTTTAGATTTCCAAAAAATTCAATTCAAAATTGAATTGGAAATAGAATCAGCTATATTTGACATTCCTCAAGCGTACGGTCAATCGGCCAAGTCCCTGGGGGTAAGTATCCCTTATCATGCTGCTAACAGCAATTAAAGGCAAACCCACTCAAACGTCAATCATTTTTGAGAAAGAATCAATCTACTTATAATGGCGCCATCTGCCTCGTTGAAATGCGGCTTGATTTAAAGCTTAATATTTCTGCTACTTTGCTGGTAATATAAGCTCCTACCCTTAAGTCCTTTACTAGGCAAACCAAGTGTGGGCGCCTTGTGGGTTGCAGGATTCATAAATAATTTTCTGCCAGTCCTTGGCCTCGTTAGATATTCGAGTGACAGCCCAAAGGTTTTCTGATTTTGACATATTTTGACTTGGCAGAGGATGCTTTTGATATCAACATTTGAGTGGAGGCAACGGCTTGGTCAATTTACAAATTTGATAAGGAGAACAAGTGGAACTAAAGTAGCACCCAGAGACAAGATTTTTCCCAAACTTTAGCCAAATTGATTTAATAAGCTTAAATTAAACTTTCTATTCCTAAGTTAGACAGGATTTACACGGTGAAGCAAACTGCTTGAAGTTTTTGAAAAGCTTTCGTTTGTAGGAGAGAGGTGTAGTAGAGTCGTTTGCCCCTCTACACCTCTCTCCTACAACCGAAAGCTTTTTCAAAAACATCATGCAGTTTGCTTCACCGTGTAAATCCAGTCCTAGACCAAGACTGGAGTCAAAGTCTCAAGAGATTTCCAGGACACCCCCGAATGTGATTTTCTGATGATGGAAAATTTGACCTTAGGGTCGGAAAACTCATGGAAAACTCTGCATGCAAAAAACCGATTGGCTTAAAACTTGATTTGTAAGCATTTGTAAGAAATAACGATAACGATGACGATAACGGTATCGTTAACGATAATCAAATCAATAACGATAGCGATTTAGGTAACGATAATGATAGTGATACCGGAATTGATAACGAGAACGGTATCGATAGCGATTACGATGGCGATAACAATAGAAATAACGATAATGGTATCGATAACGATAGCTATAACGGTATCGATATGATTTTTTAAGAGCTATAGGAACGTTTTAAAAAAAAAAACACATAAAATTCAGAAAAATGCATGAAATCTTTATTTGACTATCGATTCATATAGTCCATATAATTTAATATTTGAAGATTATTTCATGCAAATGTGGACCGTGACTGCGCCTCAAAGGTCCATCCGCTTAGTCAATTTTGGCATACTCTTTCCAACATTTCGGCCGGTATCTCACGAATAAATGCTTCAATGTTGTCTTCCAATGCGTCAATTGAAGCGGGCTTGTCTGTATAGACATGAGCTTTAACATAGCCCCACAAAAAATAGTCTAAAGGCATTAAATCGCACGATCTAGGCGGCCAATTGACCGGTCCCCAACGTGGAATAAAATGTTCACCGAACTCGCCTCTCAATAAGTCCATTGTTGAGCGTGCTGTGTGGCATGTGGCACGGTCTTGTTGAAACCACATGTCAAGCAAGTCAAGCTCTTGCATTTTGGGCAAAAAAAAAATTGGATATCATCTCACGGTACGTTACGATTCGCATCATCTTTGAAGAAGTACGGTCCAATGATGCCACCAGCCCATAAACCGCACCAAACTGTGACTTTTTCTGGATGCATTGGTAGCTCTTGCAATGCTTCTGGCTGATATTCACTGCAAAATCGACAATTCTGCTTATTTACGTACCCATTGAGCCAAAAATTAGCTTCATCGCTGAACATGGTTTATCAGTAAAAAAGTGGATCTTCGGACAACTTTCCAAGAGCCCATTCATCAAAAATTCTACGTTGCGGTAGGTCGTTCGGCTTCAATTCTTGCACCAGCTGTATTTTGCAAGGCTTCACACCTAAATCCTTCCGCAAAATTTTCCACGTTGTTGAGTAACAGATGCCCAATTGCTGCGAACGGCGACGAATCGATAATTGATGGTCATCATTAACGCTGGCCGATACAGCTGCGATATTTTCTTCAGTTCGCACTCTACGTAAGCGTGTTGGTGGTTTAATGTCCAACAATGTAAATTTGGTGCGAAATTTAGTCACAATAGCCCGAATAGCCGCTTCAGTGGGTCGATTAAACTGACCATAAAATGGAAGAAGCGCGCGATGAACTTTCTAAACAGAGCACGCATTTTGATAATAAAATTCAATAATTTGCAAGCGTTGTTCGTTCGTAAGACGATTCATGGTTAAATTATAGACCAAACTGAAGATGTTTGACAGTGAAACAAAACACGAAACGTGCGTGAGGAGATAGCATAGAAACAGACGGACAGTCGGACAAGGCTAAATGAACTCAGCTCGTCATGCTGATCAAGAATATATATACTTTATGTGGTCGGAGATGCTTCCTTCAATGCGTTACAAACATCCGCACAATTTTATAATTCCCTCTGCAAGGGTATAAAAAGAGAGCAAAATTTTTTTTCAACTTAATTGCACATCGGGGATAATTGCATCACTTTTGGTGTTACCTAAAAATGTGCAATTAAGTACATTATACTGTACATTCGAATTTCGTGAATTTGGCTACAAATGGACCGAATGGGTTCCCCACTCACCATCCTCAATTAAACTATTTCTGTCTTCTTAGAAAACCCTGCTCTGAACAATAGCATCATGCCGCTTGCTAAATACTCGCTTTAAAGTCCATTTTCTGCACAAAAACAAAGAGTTTTTAGCATTACATTGAGTGACAACTTGTTGGCTGCAACTACTCCTAATCCAATTTGCCAGAGTAAAATTCTGCAAAAACAAGAAAGGAAAAGCCAGCAGGATGACTTTTTCAGGGAATGCAAAGACAAAATGAAACCTGAAACAATATTCAACTGAACATGCATTTGTTATCTCAGTTGAAGTGTCTTGTTATTGTCGTAAGAAATGTTGATTTTTCAATTTCCTTAAGGCGCTCTGTGAGTGTAACCCAAGCTTACCTTCGACCCACCTAATTACAAAAATTTAATGAATCTATGGGGCTTAATTGAATATGTATAAGTAGGTATATAAATTTCTTGCCAGTCAGAGTCAGTTGATAACGGTTCATGCAAACACACATGAAGTCCTTTCTCATGCATAATTTGCCATAGAAAAAGTATGGGACTGGCACTTCCTAGTTCTTGTGTGATTTATTTCACTTTTGGGCCAAAGTTTACAAAGCACCACTTGGACTTGTGAACTCCCTTAAGTTTGCATGTATGCTGGCTGGCTTATTGCTTTTGGCTGGCCAAAAAGTTTGCCACAGTTGCATAATCTATAGAGAGTTTATGTAAAGCATTTCTGCTCCTATCTCTGGGAATGTTGCGAAAAGTTGACACAATGAAAGCTTAATAGAATTTAAGATCCAAGGAAATGAATTTTAAACTTTTCTCACATACTTTTCTTGTTCTCAGTGGCAACTGGGAATGGGAGTGGAGCAGGTGACAGTCGGGGGGGTGCCATTATCAGAGGCTGTTTCGCTGATTACACACAAAGTGTAAACAAAAAGACAGACGCCAATATTGGGTCCTGGACCACGTCGTACACGTGCCAGGGACTAATGTGCTGCTAAAGTGTACCGCATAAATAATACAGTTTATGAGCAGCAGCCACAGGAGCCACAATCTCAAATTGGCACAGGCTTTGGGCACAGGCATTCACACACATACATACACACACATAGAAATGGCGACCGTGACACAAGCAGCCCACTTGAAATTATCAAAACTTTTGTATTTCAATCGATACGAGATTTAAGGTTGAATAATTGTCACCCATTTCACTTCATTGATTGAGCAGCCCAGATTAAATTAAACTTTGATCCACTGTGCCTAGGCGAACAAATTGATTTTTTTTCCTTCCAAATTTTAAGCTGTATCAGCTTGAAGCTGTTGGCCCACAACTTCCCGCATTGAGTAAGCCATGATTTTCGTTTTCCCTGCCACCGGCATTGGCATTCCGGCGCACAACTTACGGCGATGTTCATTTTGTAAAGTATTTGAACGCATTTTTTATGCCTCTCCGACGTGGACTTATTCTGCTGTTCATTTTGTTTTTATTTTTTGTTTTTCGCTTTCCCTTTCCTGCAAATTGGCCGGCTTCAAACTACTTTATTTGGACATCTGTTTGGTTTGAATTGACGGCTGGCGCCAGATTTCTGTTTTAAAGGCGATGTAAACATTGTATACTTTACTGTTATGGCAACGAATAAGTAGATTGAATTGAGTAAACTTCTGTTCCTTAAATTATGTTGAAGAAATTTACTTCTGGAACATTTTAATAAGCTGCTTATGCATTGGTTTTGTTTGACCCGCTTCAAAGTTTTTTGTACTTTAATGATGTTTTTAAGATTTTGGCAAAAAAAAACGAGTTTAAAGATATTCAAATCAAGTGATGGGCATTTCTTTCCGTCAGTTTTGAAGCTATCGAGCTGAAATCTTATAGCTACACACTTTACTTATGTCGGAACCGCGCGAATCGTATGGTTACTTTACATAGGAATTTTATGTTTCAAGTGTATGAAGTGTATGAGAAAAACTATTAAATAGATTGTGTTTAACGAAAAAAGGGGGTTCGTCAACAAGCTGGATTACCGAATTGGGTCTAAACAGCTGCCAAAGGCAAATCAAGAGCTGCCAATACAGCCTAAAAAAGGCACTGTTTGGTGCCATTTGTGGGCATCATTGAAACGTACTTTTTATACTCTGTACGCGCTACTGGCAAGCCCTTGCACCCATTGCTTCCGAGAGTTAGTCAAGTAAGATAGAAAGTTACGCCCCCTCCCGCCCCCCAAATTTAGAAAAAACTTTTTGCCTCAGGCAGTTTTATAGATAGAAGGTTCGATCCTTCGGGATTCTTTATCGATCCGCTTAAGATTCTGGTTAAGATCGGATGAACGCTAGTCAAGATATAAGATAGTCAAGATAGAGGGTGATTTTTTAGCTATTATCTTTTTGGCAACACTGGTTTAAACAGCTCACGCACGTTTCGTGTTTTGTTTCACTGACAAACATCTTCAGTTTGGTCTATAATTTAACCATGAATCGTCTTACAAACGAACAACGCTTGCAAATTATTAAATTTTATTATCAAAATGCGTGCTCTGTTTAGAAAGTTCATCGCGCGCTTCTTCCATTTTATGGTCAGTTTAATCGACCCACTGAAGCGGCTATTCGAGGGACTACATTTCGCACCAAATTTGCTTGTTGGACACTAAACCACCAACAGCTTCGTAAATGCATTCGCGTTGTATCGGCCAGTGTTAATGATGACCATCAATTATCGATTCGTCGCCGTTCGCAGCAATTGGGCCTTTGTTACTCAACAACGTGGAAAATTTTGCGGAAGGATTTAGGTGTGAAGCCTTTCAAAATACAGCTGGTGTAAGAATTGAAGACGAACGACCTACCGCAACCTAGAACTTTTGGTGAATGGGCTTTTAAAATCCGAAGTCCTTTTTTACCGAAAAATTGTGTTCAGCGACGAAGCTCATTTTTGGCTCAATGGGTACGTAAATAAGCAGAATTGTCGATTTTGGAGTGAATATCAGCCAGAAGCATTGCAAGAGCTACCAATGCATCCAGAAAAAGTCACAGTTTGGTGCGGTTTATGGGCTGGTGGCATCATTGGACCGTACTTCTTCAAAGATGATGCGAATCGTAACGTAACTGTGAATGGTGAGCGCTACCGTGAGATGATATCCAACTTTTTTTGCCCAAAATGCAAGAGCTTGACTTGCATGACATGTGGTTTCAACAAGACGGTGCCACAGCACCCAACACTGGACTTAGCAGGCGAGTTCGGTGAACATTTTATTTCACGTTCGGGACCGGTCAATTGGCCGCCTAGATCGTGCGATTTAACGCCTTTAGACTATTTTTTGTGAGGCTATGTTAAGGCTCATGTCTTTAAGACAAGCCCGCTTCAATTGACGCATTGGAAGACAACATTGAAGCATTTATTCGTGAGATACCGGCCGAAATGTTGGAAAGAGTATGCCAAAATTGGACTAAGCGGATGGACCATTTGAGGCGCAGTCACGGTCAACGGTGTGGCACATATTAATTGCATGGTGGTTTTCTTTAAAAGGATGCACAGCAGGTCATTTGAAATTTTTCATTGATGCGACCAATTACCTTTATCGATTATCAAATCTTTTCCCAAAAGAGCTTTACGCTCCATTTTTCTGAATTTTATTAAAAAGATTGTTTTAGTTCAACTTACTTCCAATAGCGTTCCTAAAAATTCATTCCTTTTATTAGATCTTTGTACTTCGTTTACGAATCAAGCATCAACAGCTCGAAGTCATATGCCTTATGATGGCTTCATCTGTCCTATGTCCGTATGAACGGCGTAGATCTCCGAGATAGCTTTTGTTTAATAGGGTGTGGTAAAAGACAGAGATTTGACGTCTATAGGACAAAAACTTCTTCTTGCAGGCAGATCAAGTTTATTTTCAATTTTGGCCAATTTGGTGTAAAAAAAAAGTGAGTCCGTTGTGTTGGAACACATTACAAAGTATTAGTTCTGTTTTTTAGGGGTTTAAAACCCTGGGTTTTTGTATGAACCAACTCTATTTGGTCTAGTTAATCCTTAAAATATTGATCGCAGGAGGAGTACGGGTGCTACTTAAATCCGTCATCGAGAAGGACTTATCGTAGCAATTCGATTTAAGTTCCCAAAACTTGTACGTCTTGAGACTCGTCAGGGAACTGAACCGAACCGAACCGTTTTCATTTGTGGATTACGGTTCGGTTCACCATTTTCGAAGGGACGCTGGTTCGGTTTGCAGTTCGGTTTATCAGCTGGAATTTGCGGTGCGGTTCCGGTTTGGTTCGGTTTGGTTCAGAACCGTTTTGCATCCCTGGTGTATACCCTTTTTACTCTACAAGTAACGAAGTTCGTGAAAGACTAAATACAATTTAAAGCAGTACTTCTTAAAGATGACCATTTTAAAGTACTCCAAGCGTCGCAGGGAGCAAAAGGCAATCTTTCTGAGAAACATGTGTAACGAATGAAATTTCCAAATAGTCATGACTCCCCCCCTTTGTTTTTTAACAATGTCATTCCTTAGATTACCAAATGGACATCTCTAGCCCTCATAGAACACGCCTACGCCACGTGTGGTCTGTAAGTCCTAACCAACTCCTTGGGCAGGAGTTGACAAGTTCTCAAGGGGCGACAACCCTTTTGTTTTAGACCAACAACAACAACAAAAAAAAGGTCAGTGTTTGCAGACAGAAATTATGGATACGAGTTTGTCAATTGCCTAAACGTGGCCAGTGCAAAGTTGAATGACAGACACAAAATTCAGCAAAATGATAAAGTGGTTTCATTCATTTCGGCTCAATTAAGCATTTGGTATGTTTTATGTATATGCGTTTATGGCTCTTTTATTTGACGGTCATTAAAAATGTTTAATTAGCGCTTTGCAAGTAATTTGCAGAAATAATTTCAATGCACACACTCACACACACGTACACGCACATGCCATTAGGGTTGGGCTTTAATAATGTTGTAAACGTTAAATGGCTTATAAAAGGCGAAACCTACGTTTCGGTTAGAACACGAAACAAACTGTGAAGATGTTAGATGGCGCATTTCACAGTCCGTAAACTGAGCACGAAACATACTTTTCGCTGCTATGTAAAGTAAATTTCATTAAAGTAAAATCAGATTATTGTAGGTGCCTTGCCTTTCATTGATTGCAATCTATGGGCTGCTTGTGCATTCATTTGCATTTTTGCCTAGAGTCTCAGCTGAAACCAACGTCATTTGCATACATTGGTGCATCTTTGTTGCTTTGGACAAGTAGTTTGACGTTAACTCATGATGCTTTCTGCATAATGCAAGGACCATCCGTTGCCAGTGCTGATGAGTTTTGATGGGCAGGATAAATGTTTGTCTTCTTTTTTATTCTTCTAGTTCGAATCCCTCGTCCTCCAGCGAACTCTGTTGTTGGCCGTCGCTTTCTGTTCTTCTTAACTTTTCGCGATGCTTTGCGCCTCTCTACCGACAGTCCTCCTCCAATTTTCTTTGTGTCTGCCATTTGCTCGCCTTTTCGCAATGTATATCCTATCCAGCTCCATTTCATCATGGCGTATTATGGCGTCAACACTCTCCATACTCGCTCGTTTAAGTAGCTCCGAGTTCTGTATTCTGTCAGGCCAGAATATGCAGTAAATGCGTCGCTGGCAACGGCTTACAAATGTTTGGAGTTTGTACACTGTGGAAATTGTAATTTTCCAAATGGAAGAACCGTATAGGAGCACTGGCATTACCTTGGTCTTGAAGGGCCTGATTTTGAGCCAAACAGCATATGCACCTTCAGCCTTTTGAAGGCGCAAATCCACATACAGCTCCGTCCCTCTATCAACAGCGACTACGCTCTCCAGGTAGCTGAATGGCTCAACTTGCTCAATTGTCTTCTTTGTGTTGATTTTAAGTCCAGCCGATTTGGCTGAGGCAAGGTGTACTTAACAAGGTAGCCCTCTTACAAAAATGTCAAAATGAGTGAGAGCCATCCACCGTGAAGCACTCGTATGCAGAGGTCGCAACAACCGGTCCTCTCATTGCAGTTGTCTAAAAACCGGATTCGTGCGGCACATTGACAAAATGTGACAGAAGCAACATTTAACTGCGCTCTCTGATTGTTTTCAGTTGCGTGAGGAGAGACACACATATGTTTTTGTTTTTTCTCTCTTGGTCTTTTGCCGACTGTTTTGCTGGGACCGCTCGCTGAAAAGGTCTTTTTTGTATGTCAGAGTCCGTGAGTGCTTCTTAGGCTATCGATATCAACCCATGTTTGTATGAATGCGACAAAATATGTGCGCTCTCCCATTCTCTCTCGCACTGTTACGCTCCGCTCCCACTTGAATATGCTCACAGCAACCATTTTGAAATAACACTTTGATGCGTGGGTCTTCGAATAACTCACACTTGGGGACCCCTTGACTGAAATGGGCCTGTTATTGGGTGGATTTCAGACCGACCAGCGTTCTGTGCCGTATGTCGCTCTGATAAGGGAAATAAGTTTTTCCGGAATCCCTCTTCTTCGCAGCCCCTGCCATATGCACTCCCTGCTTACACCTTCGAAGGCTTTAGCGAAGTCCACAAGAGCCATGTGCAGGTCTGAGTTGAATTCAGTGCATTGCCCGATCAGAATGCGCACAGTGTTTATGTGGTCCGTACACGACGAGCTCTGTCTGAATGCAGAACTATTTTTGCTATGTGCTTCAAAATGGTTGGCCGCACACAGATTGTCGCATTCGCGCAATTCACACTTTTTGGGCATTCTTCCGAGGGAACCTTCTCAGTTTCCCATGCCCGTTTTATTAAAAGATATTGCCCGGGTATTGTATTGCCGGTTGAAAAACTCCGCCGGTATGCCGTCAAACCCTACTGCTTTGTTGTCGGGCAGCAATAGGTTGGCCGTTAGGATTTCACGTTTAGTGCACTGAGAAAAAAATCAATCTAAAACCAAGAACCAAGATCAATCAACCCAAGATTTTAATCTCAACTTAAATCCTTATTTAACAATCTTAGACAAAGATGATTTCTACTCGTCTTTAAGGCGACATTAGGATTGCATTAGCACGGAATTGAGATGGTTTCTAGACGACTTTAAGGTGAAACAATCTTATTCGGCGGTGAAATCTCTTCCAACCAAATTCCAACCCAAAACCTATTCTCGGTGTCCTAGAAATCTCTTTCGGTTGGTTTCAAACCTCTCGTGTTTTGTTGGGAGATTTTAGCTATCCATCCAATACACAAACCAGCCAACACACTAACCAACCAATAGCGACTTCACGAACCCACGCAATATATCACTGTTTTTGTAGTAGGAGCATAATCTTATACACACACCTTTCGAACTCGACTTTCGAACTAAACTTTCGAAGAAAACGAAATCCCCCGAAGTTCTGGGACACTAACGGATTTCTCTAGCGATTTGCAAACCAACCGAAGCCAAAATCTCTAGAGATTTCCAGGACACCTTCGATTATACCCGTTACTCGTAGAGTAAAAAGGGTATACTAAAGTCGTGCAAATATAGGTAACATGCAGAAGGAAGCATCTCCGACCCCATAAAGTATATATATTCTTGATCAGCATCAACAACCAACTCTCTATAGATGACTATCCGTCTGTCTGTCTGTCCGTCTGTCTGTATGAACACCTAGACCTCGGAGACTAGAAGAGCTAGAGCCACCAAATTTAGAATGTAGACTTCTATTGTCCCTACGCAGATAAAGCTTTTTTCAAATTTTGGCCATGTCCCCTCCCCTCAAAAATGTTAACTTCTACAATTTTGAAGAATCAAGCTCATATTTTGCAGTGTAGTGTATGTGCCCAGTGTCTACAATCTCTGTAAGTTTCATAAAGATCGGAAAAAATGGCAGTTTTAAAAGTTATAAAAACGTTACATACCTTTTGGCGCCGCATGCGCTATTTGCTTACATAGTGTTGAAATGTTCTCATTAATGTTAATGCTCTGTAAAGTTATAAGTTATCTGTAAGGTTATACAACATTAATTTCCCGGAGTAACGGGTATATCGAAGTCGGGCAGGACCGACTTTAACTTACGCTCTCGATTTTAGAATGAAAAAAAAAAAAAAAAAGGTTTGACATGTATGTGACATATGCTTCTTATACTTGCGGGCAGATCAAGTTTATTTTCCATTTTTTCCACGCCCCCTCCCGCCACCGCAAATTGGAAAAAACGTCAGATCTCCCACACTTTTATAGATAGAAGGTCCGAACCTTCTGGACATACTTTGAAATCAAAATTATTTATCGATCCGCCAAAGGAATGGTAAAGATCGGATGAACGGTTGTCGAGTTATAAGGAAAACAAACAATTACGGCCAGCACCGGTCGCAACGATGATTGGCAGCATTTCACATGTACAAAGTATGCTAGAGTAGGGCTTGACCGACTTTCTTTCTTGTTTTAAATAAGACTACTTTTCGGAACTTACTTTTCCATGGGAGCTATACTATATAGAAGTCCGATTTCGGCCAAACTTAGTAGAATTATGGAAAAGCGTAACAAACTAGGAAATACGAAGTTTGGAGGTGATTCCATTCAAAACCAAAAATGTTTTTCTCACTAAAACTAGTTTTTCGACCGATTATTCTTTGACAGCTATGTGCTATAGTCATCCGATCCGTACGGTTCCGACAAATGTGAAGTGTATATGTACTAAGAGACTTCGAGCAAAGTTTGGTGAAGATAGCTTCAAAACTGACGGTGGAGATAGACGGACAGACGAACAGGGCTTAATGAACTCAGCTCGTCATGCTGATCAAGAACATACATACTTTATGTAGTCGGAGATGCTTCCTTCAATACGTTTCAAACATCCAGACAATTTTATAATACCCTCGCTTTGATCGTATAATTGGACAGGGTACCTCCAGAAGAGGACCAACCTAAATAAGTTTTTTTCCCATTTTTATTGTTTTCGGTGGACCTATGAGCAATTGTCTTAGAATATAAATTAAAGAGCATAAAATTTGCAACTTCTTTCCCATACAAAATTTTGCTGTGCGACAAAGCGCTACAAAACTATGACTTCTCAAACTTTGAAAACTAATATTGATTGTTCCAGAGCTGTCATATTAATTAAATTTGTTAAGCTGAAATTATGAAGTTTTGTGAAAGTGTTGAAATTCAAGCAAAAGAACTTTTGCAAAACGGTAAGACCAACTCAAACTAACAGTCGCAAAACTTTTGTGTAATTTTCTGGAGAAAATTAATTTGTATGTGTGCTCACAGTAAAGAATAATGCAGTGCTTCATTTGTGGCTTCTCGCTCTCCGAAGAAAAAAAAAAAAAAAAATGTAAAAGAAAGGTGTGCAGACTTTGTATAAAGCAAGTGTAGTACGGAGAAATAATAGCTATCAGCGCTTTTTGCAAGACCTGGAGCAAGTGACTGTTCATGAATCTTTAGACATGCGGAGACCAGAATATGCAAAGCATAAGACTATCGGCCTACACAATTTTTTGTCTTCGACGTCGGACAAGCTCCGATACTTCTAATAATTATGATTTCGCTAATCGTTGCTTTATTTGCGACGAAGAAATCGGTCATTCTATGCATTCTAATAATGCAAATAATGTGGAAATAGTTATGAAGTAACAAACAAAATAAGCCATCTTCGAGACTGTCTCAAAAAAAATCGAAGAAAGATCCTTTTCCATTGTCAAAAGATTAGAGAATGAATCAAATCTCTCAGCTGCAATCGCTCTCTTTTTTACCAGCTAAAGGCTCAGGACAGAGGGAAAAGTGGAATTTTGACGAGTCCCAGCAAATCAGCATGCGAGCATTTTGCGAGACTATCGCAGAATGCTCACAAACGAGCTCGCATGTAAGCAAGGAAAGAGAGTTCACTCGCAAGCGAGTTCACAAGCGAGTCAGCATGTGGGCATTTTGCGCAATTACGAAAAAAATCGAGTTTGGGACCAAAGCGCATTGTAAAAATATTGAAAAAATATAGACAATGTTAAAAAACTCAAAATTAAAACAAACAAAATAAAAAAAAAAGAAAAAAGGTTTTAATTTAATGCCTTGAGTGGGACTCGAGCCCATGACCACGCCATTGCAAGGCAAATGTCTTGCTATTCAACCACTCGGACGGTCTCTGTTTTGGTCACAGTTTTGGTTATTAGTTGAATTTGTTTTAATTTAAATCTTGCATACATTGTAGAAGCGATATGGCGAGTTTTGGAAACGAGATGTGCCTGAAAACTTAGACGGAATTTTTGGGGAATGCTTCCGCGTCGAGCGGGACAACTTTAACGTGCTTAAGAATTGACTACAAGGAATAGCAAAGCAGGACACGATCTTCCGGATGACTATTCCATAAGATAAGCTTGGCTCCTCAGCCGAATATCGGACAATTGGCAGGTTGATCGGCGTGTCGACTCCATGGTCGGTAAAATTCTCCATGTAATGGCCTGTTTTCGGATTCTATTCATCTGATAAACAAATATTATTAAGTAGAATTTATTTATAATAATAATTTATTATTTTTTAAAAAAGAATTCAAGTTTTGCCGCTTACCTTTCCCACTCACAATCAGCTGTTCTATTGATGACACTTGGACTTATCGATAGAAAATCTAGCCTTTTAGCGGAAAAAAGCTAGAAGAGCCCGTGCGAATGTCAAATGGAGTAAGAGTGACTTGATCATCCACAGCGGATGACCTGCCGAATGGACATTTATCTCTTATGGGGAAATACACAGAGAGAATGAGGTCATTTAGCTCATCCAGTGACTGACCTACAGAATGTGCCAGTGGAACAATGGTATTAGTCACAACTTCGGTCACTGTTTCGGTCACTGTTTTGGTTACTGCTGCGATCACTGTTCAGGTCACAGTTTTGGTCACAATATAAGTCACTGTTTTGACACTGTTTTGATCACTGTGTCGATCACTGTTAAGTCACTGTTTTGGACACTGTTTCGGTCACTGTTTTGGTCACTGTGTCGATCACTGTTATGGTCACTGTTTTTGACACTGTTTTGGTCACTGTTTGGTCACAGTTTTGGCCATACATGTTTTGGTCACTGTGTCGATCACTGTTTTGGTCACTGCTTTGGACACTGTTTCGATCACTCTTTTTGACACTGTTTGGGTCCCTGCTTTGGTCACTGTCACGGTTTTGGTCACTGTTTGGGTCACTGTTTCTGCCAGTGTTCAGGTCACAGTTTTGGTCACTATAAGAGTCACTGTTTTGTCCAGCTGCTATAGCTGTCTTGCAAAGACCAAATCAGCAGATTTTGCGAAGTCAAAAGAGTAGCTAAAAAATCTGTCGCAAAACAATCGTTTTCTGGATTTGCCCCCAGTCGGCCGTCCGTAAAAGAGCTTCGCTCTAAAAACAACTTTATTTTGGCCTGTTGACCGCCAACTAGCGAAGCAGCAATGGCTAGGCAACAATTCTGATCCCAAAAAATGGGACTGTACGCAAAATCATGACCAACCATATCCAGTGCTCATTATGGCAAAAATAGGACCTCCAGATTTGCTAAGCACTATTTTATGCAGATGTACAAAAGGCTGTGGAAAGTCATGTGGGTGTCGAAAAGTTGGACTTGAGTGCTCGGCAACGGTTCGAGCAGCAGAAACGCCCACGAAATTGAATGCAGTTGAAACTTTATATTATGATATAGAAAATAATAACAATGGTGAAGACCAAAAGAATTAGAAAACAACAACTTAGCTCCGGTCATATTGTTGATACAAACTCATAAAAGAATCAAAAAATAAATTTCCATCATATTTATTAACAAACTTCTCATTTTTATTTGAATTATTGCACATTTGTAAAGCTCCATTAAGTAGCATTAGTGAGCATTTCCAACACAAAATCTGCAACAAAGTCCTTCAGCCATCTCTGCTTATTGATATAAACCTGTTGCAGCTGCTTTCCACTATTGTTAGGACTCTGGCAAACCATCTGGTCGCTCCTCAACAACAATAGCTTTCGCTTTCTTTGGTAAACAGCTGGCGTACACAGATTCAATGACCCTTAACGGTTAAGCTATTCTTCTTCTACTTATTAGTTGTGTCTCCGCATTAAATGTTATATGCAATTCGTGGATTTGTCTGCCGACAGTTTAAGTTTGCGTGCTGAATTCGAGAAAAGTTTTTGCTCATTTTTCGCCCAAATTCCCTTTGACACTGGAGAGCTTTGGTCCAACCTTTGCGGTACATTGGGCAGCACGTGGTGCGTGCAAGCACCACATCACCGAATGTCCATTGTCTCAGGGAGCCTAATGCCGCTTTAGGTTGTTGGAAAAAATCAATAAGCCTGGGACCGGTCGACTGCTCTCGTCAATAATTGAACTGAGCAAAGAACATGCTGTGGGTTTCTTGTGTCCTGCCGCAGCTAATTTTTTATTCATTCCGTTTTTCATTGGATTGTTCGAGTGGGATAAGATGCTGCTGGCCCATTTATGCTGCTCGTGTTTGGTCTTAATAGCTAAGCTAAGCGTATGTGTGGCTTACAGATTTTATTCATTTAAGCATTCAGCCGGCCATGTGAACGGAGCAAGCTTTAATTAATAGGCATGATTCGGATGGCTTATTAAATTTCCGTAATTGGTGACATCTTTGATGCACCATGGAAACAAAACTCTACATTTCTGGACATAAATTCCTAACCAAATTGATTGTACAAGAAAAAGATTCTCATGAGTTTCAGTATCGAAATCACTTTTAAGACCCACAGTGCGCTCTGAACTCTGCGAATGAAATGATTGTTATTAATTAATCTGCCTAGAATTGCCTCAAGTTTGGACCAACAATAAGGTAAGTCTTGGCTTTCTGTTTGCCGGACAAGTGGTCTGTAATTACTTGGGTGCGTCCACTGGGGCGTATGAGTGATATTTTAGTTTTAGACTAGGCAACCTAATTGCTTTTGTTAACAAAAAACAACAGCAACAGCGCAGGAAAATGCAAATTTAATTAGAAAGAATGCCAAATGGTTTCTTGCGTTTAAAACACAATTTCCTATACGACAAAAAGCGCGCCTTCCTCTGGACCGTTCCGTGTTTTGTGTTGGTTTGTGCTCTTGTTTTCCTGTTATTGGCAGCCTCTTCTGTTGGTTGTTTGCGTGACTGGCGACTGTGGGTTCGACATGCTAACAAGAGGGAGTCACATAAGAATGTGACATGTTGAGCGCAAAAAAAAAAAAGGCATAGCTAAGGAAAACAAACCAGACAAAGGCAAGCAAAGCGACAACGACAGCGTCTTAGTGGATGTTCAATTTCAGTTCGCCCCAGTGTGGCACCTGTTTGTTTTTCCGAAGTGTTCCTTTGATTAAATATCAATGTAAACGCTGTTTAAACGGCACGGTTTGAGTTTGATTAATGTCCCTAGATTATGTGTTCAGGCAGGTGGTAGCCGATGTTGACTTCTAAGTTATGACTTTCGGTTGAATTGGTTAACTTGGCGTGCAGAGTATTTAACAGCCATTTGGAAAGAGAGATAAGCATTGTCATGGTTATGTGTAGGGGGCGAATGAACAGATTGGCAGGTAACCAAGTATGATGTATGCAGACACTGAGAGCTTGGTTTTTAAATCCCTTTGACATTATCTTTTACAGAGAGCATTTGCTTAAGCCTGCTCCTGCTGCACACAAAAAAATCCGGTGGGTAGAATTAGCTAAGCTGACTGAACTCTTCTTTCAATTTACTTTTACATGTGTTTTTTTATTGTTTGGTCAGTGTGCTAACAGTTAAATCTAACGAAATAATGTAAGTTTAAAGGCATTATGTTTGCACGTATTTCGTTGTTGCAATTAAATTAGTAAATTTAGCTTTTTACAAATAATTCAAAACGCTTACGGCGTTGTTGTTCGAAACTTGATAGAGATAGTTTCACTTAAAACAACAAAAAATCCTGTTTGTGTATACAAACATTTTGGTCTTTGTTCCAGAGCGGCGGCGTTGGTTGCCCACTGGTCAAAGTCCAAAACGGAGGCCACTATTATGTCTTAAGTGTTTTTAAGCATTTTGCTGTTTGACAGACATTTCAGGCTCAAGATGCTGATGAGTGAGGTTGGTCCCATTGAAACGTCGTCCGATCAACCTGATGCCTCCTTTGTTGTGTTGTGTGCCTCTGTTTAAAGTTATGTCAATAACATAGCAAGACCTCGAGCCAGTAAAACTCGTTAGGTAATTTAGTTACAATAATTCTACACATATTTTGTTATTGAAAGAAGTTTGGCCGGGCCCGGGGTGTTTTTCCATGTTGTACATACACCTATACCTCGCTTAACGGCCTCAACTGGGACCCAAAAATATGTCCGGTAAGTAAAACGCCGCTAAATAAGTCAAAGTTTTTCATATATTTCAATGAAAATTTTTCTAACTGGTTCCAGATAAATAAAAAACTTATGATATATCCAGTCCAGGCCTTAAAGAAATTTTATAATTTTATACCAGCGATGTTCAAGAAGAGCGAAGAAAAAAAGTGAGAGTATGTTGGCGAAACGACACAGTCCAGCTTTGAACTGCCCTGCTCGACGTCTGGGCATCGAATGCAAGCAAAGAGAGCGCTGCTTACAGTGTTGCCAACTTTTATTGAAAAAAGCTGGATTTGACGGGATGGGTGATGAAAAAAGCTGAAAAATTTAGAGAAAAAAGCCAGAAAAAAAGCCGGAATTTTCAATAACTATTAAATCTTTGTTTTTTATATATTTTAAATGATACTGCTATTTATATGTACATATATATTACATATGTATATTAATTTATAGCCCGTCCAATATTTTATCCACTTCTACTGTTTCCCTCCGGAGATACATTCTCATATCATTCCTATCATTCGAAGGAAAATTTTTTTGCCCATCATAACTGTAGCAGCATACCTGTATATTTTAATAAATATAGATCAAAATCATGTTTTATAGAAAACAAGAAAAGTCAGTTACCTTATTTAAAGAATGCTGTTAGCGTTCTCAGGCGTAATTATTTCTTAATTTGGATTTAACGATATTAACCTGGCTGAAAATTTGCTCCACCTCAGCGTTGGACCAGGGCAACGATGAAATATCAACGGCTTATCAAAGGAACGCTGACTACACTGAAGTCAGCTGCATAAGAAGGGTTGCCACATAAGAACGAAGCGGCGCCAAGTCCTGCTGGCAATCCTTGTGACAACAAATTGAAACGCAACTGAAGTTAAGGCCTTAACTTAAGCTCTGAGCTTAGCAAACATTATTTTACATGTAGATTCTGTCAACCTGAATCATTCAACAAATGTGGCATCATCCAGATCAGTACGCTGTTGCATTGTTTATTCGTTGCTTTGCCTCTTCAAATTTCATTTCCATTGCGTGGAGTTGAAAAATTCGTTTATTCATAAACATTTAGTGGCAGCAAATAATTAAATAAACAAATCAAATGTTGGAGCCAGCTGTTTGTATATCGATAAAATATATCGATAGTTCCATCGGCACTGAACTCGCGGCTAACTTTAACCAGTGCTCGAGCAGCGGTTAAGTCTGTTCCTCCGGTTGCGCCACACACAGCATGAGACGCAAATTCGGTTAAGCTGCCTGTCGTTGACTAACGCATATTGAGAAATCGGGCCAATCCCGCTCAATTCCTTGTATGCTTTTTGTGCTGTTGGGGGGGCGCAAATCGGACTGTTTGGCGGTGATTGTGCTCTTGCAACTAGCTGCACAAAAACTCTCTTCTCGTCCGTATCGTCTCTCCGAGCCCAAGCTTTGAATTCGTCACTTTTAGCCAGGCATACCGGCATTTTTGCTGTAGTCTTTTGGATACAAACTTAAAGCGAGGTCTTAGAGATGGAGAACCATCCGTGTTCAGGAAAGATCGACATATCGATATGTTCTCAATACCACTGCATCCAAAGATGGCATTCCAAGTATAGATAAAACGAAGACAATAAATTACTATGTTAAAAAAAAGCGAAAAAAGCATAAAAGAAAAATCGGTCGAAATTTTTTTCCAGCAATCCGAAAAAAAGCCCGATTTTAGGAAAAAGGAAAACGGCTGGGTTTGATGCTGTGTAAATCAAACAAACGCCTCCAAACTTCGTGTTTCTTAGTTTGCTATGCTTTTCCATGATTCCACCAAATTTGGTCGAAATTGGACATTTATATAGTATAGCTGTCATAGAAAAGTAGAGTCTGAAAAGTAATCTTAGTTAGGAATACTTTTTTGTTTTCAATGGAAATGTCCTCAAAAATGGCATGTATGGGTTTAACATGCTCCCACTCGATTCTACAAAGTTTGGTCAAAATCGGATGACTACAGCACATATCATTGGAACGATCTGTCGAAAAACTTGTTATTGTGAGAAAGACTTTTTTGTTTTTAATGGAAACGTCCTTTTCGTAGGCATATATTTATACTAGGGATTAATGCCGGAACCGGTACCGTTAACCGAAATAAACCGTTCTAAATCACGTACCGGAACCGGAACCGGAACCGATACAATTTCTTTTTTGAGAACCGAATACCGTTTAACGTTATTATTGGAACCGATAGAACCGAAACGAAACCGAAACGTAGGTACCGGTAGTGATTCGGTTGTTTTTTTGTTAATTTTTCAGAGTAATTTTGTTCAATGTTTGTAACGCAAAGAAGGAATCTTAAGACGCCCTTTTCACGATGTAAGATTTTCTTGCCACTTTTCTTAGAAGGCGTAAAATTCAAGAGCCCCTCTGTTAAATGACTTGCATGAAAATCTCGCAGCTTCTATAAGACGGATAACGTATGTTCGTAGATTGATTGATTTGTTTTACATACACAAGAAAAAAAACACTGATATTTTAAAATTTACACGTTAATTTTACTATTTTCACCATTAATTTAGCGTTAAATATGGAATTCGTATATCTAAAGAGTAAACACTTCAAATTAAATATTGAAGTAGTTAAATTTAATATTGGATGTAGTTAAAATTTTTTTTTTTTTTAAAATTTAACAAGCCAGTCTAGACTCAATTTATTTTGTAATGATCGAAGAGCAGAAGAATTCTATTAGATTTGGTTCTGAAAAACTAAGAATTATATAAATTAAATGAATGTTTATAAATGTTTCCTACCTCTGTGGGGGACTCGAACTCGGGACCTTTGCACTTGAACACGATTGGCATGCCGACTTACCAGTTGCACTATCGCACATGATGGTTGTCACACGGCTAAAATTACTTATATTGAATTGCCTTGAAGTAAACTACGATATATTTCTCATGTTGTCGCTTGTAATTCTCAAGTTGGAATTCCATGCTTTGGGAATATAAAAGAGGTAACTGAATTTGACCGTTCAAATATGATTTTAGTCAACTCAACATGCTTTTTAATTAATTTTAATACGAAAGAGGCATAGTTAAATCAAATATGATTGTTATAGATTGATTTTACTATGCGTTTTTTTCCCCTGAGTGTATGTATTTACATTGGCAATAAAATATCTTCTCCTTCTGCATACGCAAATGCTATTATCAGCAAAAGAGAACTCGAAGAAAAACTGCAACCGGTTGGGTATGTGAGTGCTTGTGGCTCGACTACAAAAACCAAATCGACGATACAGCCATGTCTGCATGTATTGTTGTAGCCTTCAGCTTCGCAAGAGCATAGGAGAGAAAGAGAAGACATATTCGAAGTTCTTGCTACAATTTGGTTTTGCGTTAGTCCTATGCGCATGCCATACGCCTTCGCAAAAAAAACAACAAATGCTGTTTTTACAAATGTACACATGTATGTCTGTAAATTTGCAAGGTACGTGTGTGTATGTAATCGAAGGTTTCAGTTGAAATTAATTTTACTTTTTTGGGGTGATGGCACTAATTTGACAAAGCATATTAAGCGTTCTTACGACAAAATGATGCAAAATGATGAGAACAACAACAATTCAAATCGACAAGTCAATGTACTTTTATTCATGTACTTCGGATAACTTCAGAAATATGGTGAAAATGGTGAAGCTTCGTTGCATTGACCCTGCTTCTAACTAAAATGACGACAATGAGAACAGTGTCGATGAATTTAGAATATTTAGTCATGGATAGCAAATGCATACATAGGTGTGTTTAAAGCACACAATAACTTCGACTTTCCTTCAAACTTTAGTGACTGTCTTTATATTTAGGCTTGCGGAGAGGTGCGCTTACACTGCAGCTAGCAGTCAAGCAATCTTAAAACAGTCAGAGCCCTTGTTAAAAAGCTGAGCACACCATCAATCAGCAACCTTAAGGCGGACAAGCTAATCAAGAAACCTCCATATGATTGCCCCATGAGTTGGAGCGCAACCTACAGGATGCGAAAAATATTTGCTGGCAGAAGACGTCTTCAACATTTCCCCACTTTTGCGGCCGCAGATCGCTAAATAGTAAGCATATTAGAAAAACTGAGTTGGCCACAACTAATTTTCAAGCAGGAAATTTAGTTTTGGGTGATTTTTATTCCATTTGGATGCATTGAAAGTTGGAAATCACTCGTTCAGGATATAGAAGAGCGAGATAAATTTCTTTTTTATTAACGATTTAAATGTCAAACGACTGAAACTTTTATGTTGAACATTGTTTCTTTGATTACAAAAGAATAAAATGATGGACTTGTCTTAAAAATTGTAATATATGAAAAAATAAAAACTGGGTACCGTATGGAAACCGAAAACCGAAATAAATTAAAAACCGAAATAGAACCTCTTACCGAAACATTCAATTCGGGTCGTGACCGGTACCTGTACCGGAACCGAAATACGTTTCGGTAGTAATCCTGATTGATACCCTTGCAAAGGGTATTATAAAATTGTGCTGATGTTTGTAATACATTGAAGGAAGCGTCTCCAACCACATAAAGTGTATATATTCTTGATCAGCATGACGAGCTAGGTTCATTTAGTCCGTCTGTCCGTCCGTGCGCTGTCCGGCCTGTTTCTATGC
Source organism: Lordiphosa collinella (assembly GCA_018904265.1). Lineage (NCBI taxonomy): Eukaryota > Metazoa > Arthropoda > Insecta > Diptera > Drosophilidae > Lordiphosa > Lordiphosa collinella. The sequence continues at coordinate 1,386 of JAEIFV010000852.1, read as the reverse complement.
TATCCCCTCCGTCTGTTTTAAAGCTGTCCTCGCCAATCTTAGCACGAAGTTTTTGGTACAAATACGCTGCATTTGTGACCGGCCGGATCGGATGACTATAGCATATAGCTGTCATAGGAACGATCGGTCGAAAAACTAGTCTTAGTGAGAAAAACTTTTTGGTTTTAATGGAAACGCCTCCAGTACTCATTTCTTGGTTTACTATCCTTTCCCCACATTTCACTAAATTTGGTCGAATTCGGATGACCATAGTATAGCTGCCATAGGAACGATCGGTCGAAAAACTAGTTCTAGTGAGAAAACTTTTTTGTTTTTAATGAAAACGTCCTTATTATTGGCATACACTAATTTTATATACTTTTACACAATTCTACAAAGTTTGGTCGAAATCGAATGACTATAGCATATAGCTCCCATAGGAACGATCGGTCAAAAAACTAGTTCTAGTGAGAAAAACTTTTTTGTTTTTAATGAAAACGTCCTTATCATTGGCATATTCTTATTTTATATACTTTAACACATTTCTGCAAAGTTTTATCAAAATCGGATGACTATAGCATATAGCTGCAGTTTGAATGATCGGTCGAAAAAGAAGTTCTAGTGAGAAAAACTTTTTGTTTTTAAATGGGATCTCCTCCAAATTTCGTAATTAATAGTGTATTATGCTTTTCCATTATTTCACTAAGTTTGGGCGAAATCAGACATCTATAAAATATAGATCCCATAGAAAAGTAAGGTCCAAAAAGTAGTATTAGTTAGAAAAACTTTATTGTTTTCAATGGAAGCTTCAATGGATCTACCCTATCTCTTGAGAGTTCGAATTAATGGGGTTTGACCCGTATGTCTTTTTTCCGAATTGCGGTGGCGGGAGAGGGCGTGTTACATACTTTTGCACAAACTTAATATACTCTGTGTACCTTTGGTACAGAGTATAAAATATTCTAAATTCTTTTCTTTATTTGTTTGATGTTAATGAGATACTCCGCATTCTACAGAGCTTAAATTTTCCCATATAAGTTCTTTCTCCTAATAGTTTTCACCTGCAATGGGAACCCATGCCCATCCTATTATCAAAACTTTATCAAATTTTGACTTGCCATAGTGGTTAAACACTTGTGTGTGTGTGTGGATGTGAGCTTATTAATTAGAATATGTACAATCTACATATGCAAGTTGTATGTTAACGGTGTAATTAGCAAAGAAAAACGACATAGTTTTTACTAAGTTAAAGCACGCCACCCACACTGTGCACAACTAGGCGGAACAACTTGTTAGCGCACTCACCACACACACACACACACACACATCAAACTAAAGTCTTGACATTGAGGTAGGACAACGCACTACAATAAAATACAACCAGAAGGGCGCTCACACTGCGTATGA
>JAEIFV010000851.1:0-133211 GCA_018904265.1 Lordiphosa collinella | reverse complement strand
TTTTTAAAGTAAAGAGTTTCCGTTGATAAGAATAGTGACCTGTATTGTTTTAACAAAAAATTTAGAAGTGATGGACCATTTTTGAAAACAGATTCATGTTCAAAGTCATAACTTTTCAGTGACATTCTTATTTATATGTGTTAAAACTATTGTCATATGTAAGTTCGAATATATCTACTTCAAATAATCAAAAACTAAACCTATCCACTCTTTTATGTTGGAGGATATAAACAACTTCTGCCTCATTTACTATTTGAGCAGTTTCCCCTGGTTCCGTACTCCCTCCTTCCCCACTGAAGCCGGAAATGAGGCTAATTAAATGCCAGAACATCACAAACTAACCAAAACTGCCAAAATTCCCTGCCTCATGCCAAATGTTTTATGCGCAAATAACTAAATATGTATTACAAAGTGGGTGGAAGTAAACCGTAAACCAGTAGCAGTGGCAGCATCTACTTAAACATGTACACGGGCAACTGCCGCAAGTCTATGTACCAAACCCCAAATTATTTACTATAAACATATATCTATGTATACATATACTCCACCTGTCTGTATATAGGTAGATGCGCCGCCACGTTCATGTTGGCGCGCACGAATGCGAATGCCTTGAATAATAAATTAGGCAAATATTTTAATATTCATCATGCAATTAAAATAAGCTGACTCTGACTCCCTACTCAACGGTGGAAAAAAAAAATGAAAACGCTCCACAAACTTTTGGGGTAGCCTAATATAATAAGCATACCCATCGTGTGCTCCAAACGCACAGACAAAAAAAAAACCGTAAAGCATTCTGCGGAAATTAAGTTTGACTTTGGGGGAGAAGCTAAGCCCGCCCGGTTAGGTGTTGATTGCTCGAGTTTAATTTGTTAGAATTGCGCAAAGCATTAAAATGTTTGCCCCAAAAATTATGAGGCGCACACATGAGGATGAGGATGCGGCAGCAGCAGCAACTTTATCCTTGCGCCGGCTCAGCGAAAAGTGCGAAAATTTAAAGAAAACTTTCAGGTCTGACATTGACAATTTACCTCGCTCCGCCCAGAGCCAAAGTTATGTACTAACTAACGAGCTCAACGACAACACTCCACAGCCAGCGAATGTCTTAATTAGAGATGGGGCCAGAGCACTGCAGAAGAATCTTGTTGAGTGTGGCAATTAAGGCAGCGGCGGCGGCAGCAGACGACTAGCGCCCCCTCCATCCCCCACCCCTACATGTTTTAGCCTCAAGCTTTTGGATAATGCTGAACAAATTTTTTAGTAGTCTCGGGCATCTCTGTTGGATGTGCACATGCAAAATTTAATTACGACCAAAGGATGAGTGCTTAATTATACGCAAACATTTAAGTTTACTGCTATTTTCGCTAGGGGTGTGAGTTAGTGTTGGGGGATGAGGGGCCGAGTGGCGAGTGTGCTCTGTCTAGGTCTAAGTGTGTTTGCTTTTCTTGTTGTTCTTGTTTGAATTTGAGTTTTCTCTCTGTAGCCTGGACATTTGCTTTGGCTTTTCGCCTTAATTAGGTGCCTGGGTGGATAATAAGACAAATTTTGCAAAATTCTCAATGGAACATTGATAACTGGTAAATTTATGATTGTTCTGATATACAAACATCAATGTACTGGATAGCAATACAGTTGCGAACAAACTATAAAATGTTTTATTAATTAGATATTTCTAAGCTCAGAGCATAAACACATAATCGCAGCTGTGGAACTCAGGCAATCGACATAATCGGGTGTCCTAGTGTCCTAATGTCTAGTGATTTTAGCTTCGGTTGGTTTGCAGATTCGAGAGATTTCGTTTTCTTCGAAAGTCTAGTTCGAAAGGCGTTCGAAAGATTTCTGGGACACCGCCAAATAGGGAAGTTTAAAGAATATCAAAAGCCATATCTAATTGCATTGAACCCCTTCGAAATCTGTTTCGATCTTACTTTTGACTTGTTAAAATAGTTTACGTTTTTGAAGAACCAAACCGTAGCGAATCAACAATTTGTGCTCAAAAATCGCAAAATTAAACGGCTTTTCCGGTTAATTCATCGACGTGATTAAAAAAGTCAGCAGCTAACTGAAACATCTCAGGCAAAGCATTTCAACCTCAACAGCTTTTGTCCCGTGCTAGAGTCAACCCCCTAAAAAACATTGTATCCAGAAATCCGTCTCGAAGGACCTTTGGAAATTCTCCACCACGGTACAAGTCAAGTGAACAGATTGGGAACTAGATCAAAATAAGGCTGAATGAAACAGCAAAGCTTACTTCGTCTGTGCCGAAGATTAAATTCACTTAAATAAGAAAATTCCTATGGCAGTGTGCAGCTAGAAGATGAATCTGTCTTCAGCTCAATAGCTTAAAAAGTGAGGGAGTAGTTTGCGTAAAAAAAGAAAGACGGACAGACCGACGGACAAAGCTCAATCGAATCAAGAATATATATAGTTTATGTGGTCGGAGATGATTCCTTCTATGCGTTCCAAACTTCTGGGCAAAATTATTATGCACTTTTCAAGTGTATAAAAAAAGGGCTGCAAAAGTTTGGAGGTTTTGCAGCCTTGGTTTCGACACATCATGTAAATATGAAAGGCATTGAATAGCCTTGGTTCGTTAATTCTGCAGTCCGGTATATCAAGCTGACATGGTCGCTTTCGATTTCATGGTACAGCGCTTAACTTTTATCGGTAACTGTCAAAAATGTAAAAAACGACTTTTTGAACCTGGGTTTTGTTCGTTTTCACCTTAAGTTTTGTGCTCTAAAAACTAAAAACAAAAAAACATGGCTCAGACATTTTTCTCTGAGGTGACTTCCTATGCGTCCGTTACGTCGACATGCATCTCAAGATCAGGTTCTTCAGCAGCCTTTTGCTCTCCTTAAGCACCCTTGCGGTACACTTTAAAGCAGCTGTATTCCTTTTGTCTGTACCCTTGGGTTGGGATTTTTCCTTGAACCGCGAATTATATTGAATTTTTATCAAAGTTTCTTTTTATACCCATGCAAAGGGTAGCAGCAAACATTTTATGAAATTTCTGCTTATATTCGAGTCTTTTTCGAGTCCCGGTTTGATTAAAATAGTCATAAATGCTCTCGTTTTCTGATCATAAAATATACGTACGAGTATATCGGGAGAAAATGGTACCCTAGCTGCGGCTCTTCTTGAAGAATCGTTTTTTAACTCATTCTTCTGATCAGTTTCGACACATTTGCTAGTCTTTTTCGAGGCGTATTTGAATAAATCACATTTTGTCGAATCTTCTTTTAATCACACATATCACGAGACATCACTTTTTAATCATCGTAATGGTTTGAAAAAGACTCATCAATATGATTTTTAATTAAACGATCTTCCAAATGTTGTGTGGGGTAAGCAAAGTTCTGAGTGCTCCAAATTATGTGTCTGAAAAGAGTCGATCTTAAGAGCGTTTATGGAGTAAACACATAAATTTAAGGCTTTTTGGAGCACATTCAATGTTCTCTAAGCACGGGCTCAAAAAAGCACTTATGTCTTAGCATTTTCGGAGTTAATGTAGGCAGTTAATCGAATATTTTGATTTGGTTGTATGTTTTAATTAAAAAGCCTAGAAAAGTATCTTCTATGTGTCTTTTATGAGGTTTTTATATGCTGCATTGGTAGGGTGAAAGCTGTGTCAGTAAAGAGTCAGATTAGGCTGAGAAATCTTCCACATTAAGTGCGACTGTTTTCATAGAAAAACAAGGAAAAAAAGTCGGTCAAGCACCCGACTATAAAATACTCTGTACCAACGAACATATTTTGTTTGATGCTGCAGTGGCAGCGGTAAACAGCGCTGCTAATGCGCTGCTAAAGAGCTCTTTTCACTATATCTCGAAAACCGTTGATCCGATCTTTATGATTCCTTTGGAAAAAATTTGTAAATAATTTTAATTGAATATATGTCCTGAAGGTTCGAACCTTCTATCTATTAAACTGTGGGAGATATGACGTTTTTTCAAATTGCGGGGGCGGGAGGGCGGCCAAAATTGAAAATAATCTTGATCTGCCTGCAGATAGAAGAACATATGTCCTATCTCTGAGATCTGTTCGTTCATACTGACAGACAGACGGACAGACGGACATGGCTATATCGACTCGGCTGTTCGGCTCGGCCTCAGGTGTTAAAATATATACCCTTGCAGTTTGTTTTTCAAAATAAGACTACTTTTCTTTCCTTACTTTTCTACCAAACTTAGTGTAATCGTTGGAAAGCAAAAACAAACTATTAGTTACAAAATTTGGAGGCGATCCCAATTAAAACAAAAAAAGTTTTTCTCACTAGAACTTCTTCTTCGACCGATCATTCAGACTGCAGCTATATGCTATAGTCATCCGATTTTGACAAAGCTTTGTGGAATTGTGTAAAAGTATATAAAATAAATATATGCCAACGAAAGGGACGTTTCAATTGAAAACAAAAAAATTTTTTCCACAAGAACTAGTTCTTCGACCGATCGTTCCTATGGGAGCTATACGCTATAGTCATCCAAGTTTTGACAAAAATTTGTAGAATTGTATAAATCAAATAAATGCCAATTTTGAGGACACTTCCATTGAAAACAAAAAAGTTTTCTTTACAAAGACTACTTTTTCAGAATCTACTTTTCTATGACAGCTATACTATATATTTGACCGATTTCGACCAAGTTTGGTGGAATCATGGAAAAGCATAGTAAACTAGGAAATACATAGTTTGGAGGCGTGTCCATTGAAAAGAAAAAAGTTTTTCTCACTAAAACTAGTTTTTTGACCGATCGTTCCTATGCCAGCTATATGCTATAGTCATCCGATCCGGCCGGTTCCGACAAATGTGCAGCGTATATTAACCAAATGACTTCGTGCAAACTTTGGTGAAGATAGCTTTAAAACTGACGGAGGAGATAGCATAGAAACGACAGACGGACGTACGAACTCAGCTCGTCATTCTGATCAGATGGTCGAGATGCTTCCTTCAATGACAAACATTCCGCAAGGCTTAAATGAAATGACAATATTTGAATTGCTGGCTCTAAAGTTGGATTAAGTTGAAGAAACACGACAGAATAATGAGAATTTGGTCCCGAAAAAGAAACGGAAAACGCACAGAAATCGATTAGCGACGAAGGAATGTAATCTGACGGGCGTAATACAGGCGTAATACTGGCGTTTAGGAGGTCAGTAAGCAAACTCGCCCGTGCGAGTTCGGCTTGCGGTTCGGTTTATCAGCTGGAATTAGCGGTTCGGTTACGGTTTGGTTCGGTTCGACTTAGAACCGATTTGCATACCTGTTTGGAACCGTTCAATCCGCTTCTTCCATTTACCAACGCATGCTTTGTAAACTAAACATTTAATGCTTTCATAAATTCTCATTTGACAATATGGCAAATTTAGCGGTTTTTGAACTTAGAAACCTTTCCAGGCAAGCAGTCAACCATTTCCAAAAGTTTCATCGCAATCGCATGCACGGTATGATATTGCAAATTTAGCGGTTTTTTGGACCATTTGCCGTCCATTTTTGCAACTTGATTTGGACACCTTTCCTGGAAAGTGGTCATCCATTTCCCAAAGTTCCATTGTAAGCGTATGAACGGCTTAGGTAGGCAAAAGGGACAGACAGACAATCATTCAATGTTATATATAAAGATTTGAGCTGCAAAGGTGTATCAACTTATGCCGAGCCGATGTTAGCTTTACCCTATTTATAATTTAGGTTTTATTTAAATGAAAACTATTTTGTGATGCAATTCATAGCAATATTTTCTATTGATTTCCCTAGCACTGCTTGCTGCTGCTACTGAGCATTGAATTTCGCAAAGTATACTACAGCCGGTCTTGACCCAATGTCTGTCATGTTTTTATTACAAAGATGGAAAGAGGCGTGTAAAGTTTTCACCTCATAACCCTTCTTACTCTGCGAGAACCAGTTTAAAAATTTTGGAATATTATTAGGAATCCCATGACTTCATCTTTGGAACTTTCCCAACTTGCTCAGTTTAACATTTCACACGACGCGCAAATTTCAGTTAAAAATCCTCAACATTTTTCGACGGCTTTGCAACAGCGTGAAAAAACAACAAAAAAACAATGAAAACAATTTTAATTAACGCTTAATTGAAATAAATTAAAACATTTTTATGCGTAATTGCATTATTATTAATAAACCTAAATATTTTGTATATCATGTGGACGCCCAGTTGTTGTCATGTCAGCTCGTTTTTTAATTGAATGAAATATGTATGTGCGCTTAGATGGCAAACAAACATGTCAAGGCAATATAGAACATATGAGTGGACCCCTTTCCACACACACATTAAAGCAGTTAATGCAATTTAAATATTTTAATTGATAAGCGAGTCAACAGTTTTTTTTTTATATTTTGGATGAATTATATGACTGGCATAATCCATTAATAAAATTATGATGCAACAAACATTGTCAGACAAATATTCTATTTTCATTTGTGCCAAATTTACATTAAGCTTAAAGCCATTTAGAAACCGACTGGATGATGTCTTTCAGGCCCAACCTAATCGAGTTGCGTTTGTTTTTTTGGGGGGGGTGTGAGGCGACCACCGGGACCACAATCGTCGCGGCCACTGTCGCTTTTAATTCTCTTCACTTTTCATTTTTTCATTTTTTTGGTGGCGCTTTTCGCGTCTAAACTTGTTGTGCCTCTTACCCTCCCTTTAGACAGATGGCTTGTGCTCTGTCGTGATTTTACGAGGTTTTGCCGCTTTTTGCTTGTTTTTTTTTGGGGGGGAATAACATTTGGCCGCTTGAAACAGAATTTTGAATGTACACCAGTGTCTTTCTTGGTTTAGGGTAGTTTAGATTTACCTGATAAATTTTTCAAAAATTTTTAAATGGATATTTAGAAAAGCAGAAAAAAGTGTTTACTAAATTCATTGCCTACTTTTAGGCGGAAGTAAATATGTCAAATTTTATTTAGGGATTTCCTCAAAAAAACAAATCAAATTACTTAGAAGGCGACTAAAAAGATTTAATTATTCATTTCTTTTTCCAGCAATTGCGGTTTTCGTCCAGTGCTAAGTGAGCAGAGCGCGGTGGCAGCTGCCGCCGCTGCAGCGGCTGCTCAGCGTAATGCCAATCATTCACATCCACCACTCTTCCTGCCGCCTCATCTGGCCGCACAGTTTACCCATCAGCCACTGTTTCCGGGCCTCAAAGGTAAGTGCTAGCTATAGCTAAATCGATGAGTCTGTCAAATCAGTTTAACACAAAAATCAAATTAAGTGCAGCTGATCAATCGCCCCCAGCCAATAAATCACAATCATAAATCAAATTTTTCAATCTTTTCTCAGGTGTCTCGCCTTTTCAGAGTCTGTGCTCGTGTTGCTCTTTAAAGCCACCACCCCCGCCACCTGGTTCGGTAGTGGCTCCATTGAATGTGCCCGTGAGCAGCAACTCCGCTGCCAGCTCCCCAGAGTCACCCAAGTCCAGTGGAGCAGGTGGTGGTGTTACCTCACACGATCCACGTTCCAATTCGGTGGCTGAGTTACGTCGCAAGGCCCAGGAACATTCCGCGGCCTTATTGCAGTCTCTACATGCGGCAGCAGCCGCTGGTTTGGCCTTTCCCGGTTTGCATTTGCCGCCGCTCTCCTTTGCCCATCATCATCATCATCATCATCCGGCTTTGGGACATAATAATAACAATAATAATGCTTTGAGAATGAAACATGAGGCACAGGATATGACGGCCAGCACAATGAATGGTTTGGGTGCGGGCCAGCCAGCCACTTCGTCCGCTTCGCTTCTGGATCTGGCTGAATCGGCAGCGGCATATCAACAACATACCACTTTATCGCCACCCACCACGCCCACTCAAAGTCAGCAGCAGGGCGACTCACCTGCCACAACAGCATCAACAACAGCATCAACAACGGCAACAACTACACCAACAAATGGCAATGCATTGCTAGCCAAAAGCGAATAGGTCTAGAAAATCTAGGGAAGAAGGCAATTCATTTTTAATTATACAGAAAAAAAAAACAAAAAAATATTATATTCTATTTATAAGGATTCCATTTTAGTTTAACCAAACACAACAACAAACACAACAAAAAGTATCACTAAAACAGCATTAAAAGCACTTTGATCAAATATAACATATTGATACGACATAGTTAGAGAGTTACGTTTACGGGCAATGGACTAAGTTAAAGTCTTCAAAACTGAGGGGAGAGAAGGTCTTGAGATTGAAATTTCATTCATTTCACTGTTTTACTCATGTGCACTCAGAAGCAAAATCAAGAACTTTGCACTTAAAGTACAAAGCAGTGTCAATAGTACGTTAAGCCTTACTTGATTCAATTAAAAAGTCTATTTCCAGAACGACTTTTTCAATCCCGAAATACTTGATATGTTTCGAGATAAATTAAGTAAGTTTCGAAATATTTTAACATTTTTTGATCATACTTTTAGATTGTAATGGGCTTAATTCAAGCCCGTTTAGCTCTCAAAATAAGTAAAAACTATTCTTTCTTGAAGTCTACACAGAGAAAACCAAATATGTAGAAATAAAATACATGAGAATGTAGGTTTTCTACACGTTCTGACAGGGATTTTTCACCCATTACGATTATGTTGGTTTTCTACATGCCGCGTTTACTTTTCTCATTTCTACATGCGGCATGTAGCTTTTCTAGGTGCTTCTTACACTTGCAGTCAAATTGGAAAAAAACGTCATATCTCCCAAAGTTTAATGGATAGAAGGTTTGCACATTTTAGGCATACGGTAAACGGTAAAGATCAGATTATCGATTGTCAAGTTATAATAAAAACAATCAATTATGATGGGCATCACTTCACACACCTTAACACAAACTTTGTGAGGTACAGAGTAAATTATAGTCGGTCTCGACTGACTTTCTTAATTGTTTTTAACCTACTTGCGGTTTTTGTACTCACTAAACTCAAAAGTCGGCATCTTAGCGCATACGACTATCTCGCCCCGCATTAGCGCAAATCACAGTAAATGAAGCGATAAGCTTCGCCAAATGCCATCAACCACACGATTAGTGTACATTAGCTGTATGCAGCATTCGGCATTTTCTGAAAGCTTATAGAGTAAAGTATTTTTGAGATTTTTTCAGATTTTTCGGAAGACGTTTAGAGGTCGCGCAAGTCGAATTTTCAACTAAAATAGAGTATTCCGCACTGTTTTTGAATTTTACCTATAACTTGGTCAATAGCCACGACTTTCTTAGTTTTCAAACTAACATCTTTAAAGAAAGATGTCCAAAATTTACTTTTATGAGCATAAACCAAAAGTTTTGGCATTGCTTTTGCTCATTTAGGTACCATATATTACATTTTTTCGTAAAATTTTTATTAATTTGATAAAAAAACGCCTTCTTATTAAAAATTACTATGAAAACTAAAAAAAAACTAATAACACAGTTTAAAAGATGGGTGAATTGCGAAAAAATCACAGTTTTTCTCTTACCGTTCCAGAGTTATACTCCGTTTAAAAGCTTTGTTCATCGCATGAATCAAACAATAATTATTAAAAATGCGCATAATTCGTAAACCACGGCTTCGTTGGTGAAACCGAAAACGCAATTTGTTCTATTTTTTGGTCTAGTCTATGACCTATATATGGTGTGGTTCGTGGGTAAATCTTGAAATGGTACTCCTATTCGCGGTTTTTTGGCTGACAAGCACCATCTCGTAGGGACATGCAATAGCCCATTATGCCTTATAAATTTAGGTCAAACTGCGTTTCGTTCAAGCTGCGATTTTACACTCGACGTGTAGCATATTTTGTTTTTTCCGTGATTTCTTTGAAAGAAAATAAGAGTCAAAGAATCAAAGAAGATTAAAATGTTCTTCGTTTAAACCAGCGATGTTCCTCCATAGCCCCCAGGGGCCGAGCGCAAACGGCTATTTACACGCACACGAGCCGAGCGCATGCCGAAGTCGGGCATATGAGCGTAAGCAGAGCTCTCTTTGCCTTCATTCGCTACCCAGCCGTCGTTGAGGGCAGTTCAAAGCTGGGCTGTGTCGCTTTAATATCGCACACCAATACACTCTCACTTATTATCCTCGCTTTTCTTGAACATCGCTAGTTTAAACCCATAAAAATCGAAGGCTATTCCCAATTTGTTCTTGAACTAAAGAAGTCTGGAAACTTTAAAGGGTCGTGAAAGAAGTGTTGCTAAAATAATCGATAATCGATACTATCGATTTTTTAGGAATTTGCCAAGCTTCGACTGTTGTGGCCCACAGTTGATAGTACCGGTGCAGAAAAGAAAGTTAATTTAAGGAAATTAAGTAAATTTTTATATATTGATAGAGCAACCACCCGAAAATATCTAACAATAATAGTGATTACTTCCAATATCGGGGGTGACACGAAATCTCTAGGAATTTTGACGTAGGTTGGTTTGAAAATCTCTCAAAAAATTCGTCGGTGGAGCAGAACTTCGAGAGATTTAATTTTCTTAGTGGGAAAGAGAACTGGTACATCTGAGTCTAAGATAATTGTCCATCCCACCAAACAGGGTTGCATCAGCGCAAACAAAATTTCCCGTGAAGGGGTGTGACAAAAAAGTGAAAATAAACTTGATAGGAAGTTTTTTGTCCCATACACGTCTTACCTTTATCTCTTACCGTCTCTGAGATCTGTGCGTCGGTTTTGGTTGATATGTTAGCGAATTTTGCGAATCATTATTGCAATGCAAATTTTAATATTAAAACAAATTAAATATGAAATTCTTTTGATGTAACTTATCCAGAAAAAATAATTTGGTTCGCATTTCCAATTTTTTTTTTTGCTTATAAAAACTGCTTGGGTGGTGAATTTAGCTAAATCTCTTTCCTAAAACACGAGCGGTTTGTAGCACCTAAGAATTTGGTTTTCGGTTGGAAAGTGGTTGGAAGAGGTTTCTGTGTCACCCTTGTATATGCTTTAGCAAATCAGCAATGCAACTGATGACATTACATGTTCAATTATTTTGCAATATGCATTTAGAAAAATGAACACCATAATTTCTCACTACAAAGGCCAAACGGTGAACAAAATAACTACCATATCGTATCGGTCAGTGTAAAACGAAACATGAGCTGGCGTCTCTAAAAGATCCTACTCCCGAGCAACTGTCAACACCACCAAATGCTTTGAAAGAATGTTACAACTTTGCCACCAATCCAATACTTAGTTTTTTAATATCTGCGCTTAGAAAATCGTTGAATTATTTGGAAACATTTACTTTAAAGCTTAGATATAGTTTGAAACGATGACTTCGTAATAGTTCAAGAATCAATTTTGGATGCCTACAAAAAAATGGGAGTTTCAGTAACAATTTCTTTGATCCAAATGGAAAATATTCAAAAATTTATAGCACTATCGATGCTCAAAATTATTAATAGTGCTCACTATCGAAAGACCAAGATGGTATTACTGATAGTCAGAAATCAACCATCACTTCTTATGATAAGTTTAAGAGCCAGTTTAAGAACAGACAAATATACTCATTCTAAGATAGTTTGTACTTGAATTAGAAACGCAATATTCTCAAATTTTCTGGTTTACGTAGGTACGAAAAGTTTCTGATTCAAGTATGTTTGTTCTCATTTCAATAATATTATCACACCTTGATCGATTTTAGAGTGTTTCATACATATTTTAAGTACTTCCAAGAACAAAACATAACTGAAATTTTAAGTACGAAATGGTATGAATTTTATCCCGATCAATTTCTGTCAGTCGTTTTTTTCCGAGTGTAGCCTCTGCTAAAGTATAATTTTCTAAAATTTCTAAATGCAATTACTGAGAACCTCCTTATCAGTCAACCTAACCTCTGATCAAATCCCATCAGTTTTGAGATTTTTACTAGCCCAGCTGCCGGCTCAAAATGATTAACGCAATATCAATTAACATATACACAATATACATACAAATATGTAACAGTATGTAAACATATATATATATATATAGAATCAGACAGCCTAGCCTAATAGAATTATCAACAAATACTTACAGCAAAAACACACACACAACAAATCTTAATTAAGTCAACCCCAAAACAAAAATATCGAACAAAAGCAATGTTAATTGAAGTTAATAAAAAAAATAAAACAATAAAAATGAACATATTAAGATAACAAAATAACGAGATTTTATTTTAAATTATTTAAACTTTGCAGGTCTGTTCGCAGTGTTTTTTGTTTTCAAACAAATTGTTGTTTCCCTTGCAGCCGCTGTAGTTGAACTGAATGCACTCATTGGTATCCCGACGATAAGTCCACTTATGCTGTATAGAGCGGCAGTCGCCCATTTTGCCAAATTCCTCTCCACAGGCAGCTGTAATATATTCCAATTAATAAACTATTTCATTTTCTGATTTTACTTTAAGTCTTACGATTCTTGAGGGCAGCCAAGGCAGCGCCCATCAGACAGCAGATTAATACCAAAACAGCAAAGTATTTCATTTTGGAAATATTAATTTTTATTTTTTTCGGTCGAAAACGAGTTGAGATCTTTGGACGTACAACTGCAACTGAGCGTCCGACTTAAAGATTTCGGTCATTTTATAGGCAGAAACCGGCCGCAGACGCGGCTTATCAACTGAGGGTCAAACTGAGCATCTCGGGCCTCTTCACTCATTAAGTGTTATGTGAGCAAAAATAACAAACCTTGAAATTATAGTGAAATTTATTTACTTTACTTTAGTGGCAAAACAAGCATTGCCGGTTGTTGTTTTTGTTATAAATTGATTAAAATTTTTGCTCTTAGTCCTTGCAAGCTGATTCGCATGCCTTTTGACTTGAAAACTGATTGGCATTGCCGCCGCAACCACCAAAGGTAAACTCTATGCAGGCATTGTTCGTTGCATCATATGTCCAAGTGGGCATAAAAGCCATACAGGCGGCCCCATCCTGTGCCATGCCAGCCATCGAATGGGGTTGATTGCACATCTCTGAATGAAGAAGGATTTTACAAGTACTTATGCCAGTTTGTTCCACTCTCACCTGGCTTGGCCTGCACCAGTAAGTGACTATTGGAGAGGCTAAACAGCAAACCCAAGGCAGCTATCCACAAATACTTCATGTTCTTGCAACTCGGTAACTTCTACTGAAGTTTGTAGCTCTTACGAGCTTCTTTAGCAGCTTATAAAGACAACTGCATATAGAAAGAAACTGTCTTGCTTATCTCAAGGGTCAGACTGGGGCTTAGCAGCTGGCACTAGAGCAGAACATTGTATGGTACACGTAGAAAGCCACAGATAATAGTCCACTCATGTGACTTAGAATTTATAGATTAATTTAAATTAAAAATAAAACTAATATAAGAATGTATGTACATATTTATAATGTTTCAAACGAGGGTGAAACCATAAGTACTTGTTTTTAACTTCTATGAACTTTTATTGTAAAAAAACGAACCGTCAAAGCAATCTCTTTTCATCTCTGGGAACTATTTGATCATACGGAAAGACAGACAGACGGTCTTGGACACATCGACCAGCTGTTGATGCTGATTAAGTATATATCTTGTAGGGTCGGAGATGCTTTCTTCTGGCTGTTACGCACATTTGCACAATCTAAATATACTTTCTGTACCTTTGGTAAGTATTTTCTCTGAAAAAGGAACTTTTAGGCTAAATAACAACTGTAGTTTGATTTGATAGTAAATCCGGATTGATTTAAGCATACAGGACTGATCTGAAAGCACAACCGTAAGGAGTTAAGCACAAAAAGAGCACACTAATATTAGTTTCATATCAAAGACGTTTAAATTTAGAATTTTGTAGGCTTAAATTAAGTATGTTTGGCTCTTGTTTTAGTATCAAAGTACATGCGTTCATAAATATGTACAAATTCTGGATCTTTCTTTGTATGTACATTGTGTGTATGTACGTACTTACATATAAAATTCAGTTGTCTTTCATATTTGCATTCGATTAGCGCCTAGCTCGAATCAGTATTTTTATTCTTGCCACATACGGTCACACTGATCTCGAAATATATTAAATTTTTTCTATTTTAACTCTTTGGAAGCATTCCATTTGCAATTAACAGAGATTATGTCTGTGGAATGAACCACATAATACGGGGACTAACTGTGGCCGAGCTATGCTGCGTTTGCTTGGCCAGTCCGGGTGCTGGTGTGGACACCAACTGGCTGAATATATACACCGACTCCGATAAAGCACAAGACTTGACTATTATGATAGAGGAGACGACTGGCCGAGGGATGAAGCCCGCTCTGGATCTACCTGAACACATATGTCCCTCTTGCTTGGCAGCGGCAAGAATTGCTTTGAATTTCAAGCGGCGATTGGAGCAGAGTCTGAAGCGCTTAAACGTGCAGACCACAGAAGAAAAGACCCTCACAAACATTGGAAAAGCGAGCAGAGAGCGGCTTTTCGAGTGTTCCCTCTGCCCAAAGACCTTTACCACTAAGCACAACCTGGAGCGACACCAACGCACGCATACTGGCGAGCGACCCTTCGAATGTCTCCACTGCTCGAAGACCTTTGCCGTAAAGTGCTATATGGAGGAGCACCTGCACACGCATACTGGCGAACGCCCTTTTAAATGTACCCAGTGCCCACAGTCTTATGCCCTGAGGAGCTCTCTAAAGGCAAACCTGCCTACTCATACTGGTGAGCGGCCCTTCCAATGTTCGCAGTGCTCGAAGACCTTTTACACAAGAAGCAATCTAAATCAACACCTACGTACTCATACTCGCGAGAGAAAGAAACACTTCGAGTTTTCCCACTGCTCGAAGACCTTTCGCAATAAACGCAATCTGGAGCGACACCAACTTTCATATACTGGCGAGCGACCTCACTCATTCCCAGAATGCTCAATGTGTTTTGGCCGAAAGAGCATTCTAAATAAACACCTACTTACTCATACCGGCCAGCAACCCTTCAACTGCCCTCAGTGCTCGAAATCCTTCCTCCAAAAAGACTCTCTGAAGAGGCATATCCGTACGCATACTGGAGAGCGACCTTTCCAATGTTCTCACTGCTCTAAGGCCTTTTGCCAGCCATACGATCTAAAGAAACACTTTATGAGTTCCCAGAATTGTATGAGATTTCAAAAGTAGGTACTTTCTGTAAAATAATACGAAATGTGAAAATCGATTTTAATTTTACTTTAAATGTCAAACGACTGAAACTTTTATGTTGAATATTGTTTCTTTATATTACAAAGGAATAAAATGATTTGGACTTATCTCAGAATTTGCTTTTTACAATATTTAAAAAATTTTATTTAAACCGAAATAAAAAACTGGGTACCGTATCGAAACGAACCGAAATAAATTAAAAACCGAAATAAACTTTTACCGAAACATTCATTTCGGTTCGTATCGATTCTTCACATAATTTAAAAAACACGAAAAAAAAAAAAAAAACTAGTTCTGTGTATCCTTTTTACAGTTAGAGCGGATCTGTTCCATCTACTGCCTCAATGACAAATTAAATTATTTTGTAAATTTCGCGGGTTGTTTCACCATTAAAGCTCAGTACGGAGACGCTGAGAATTTTTCCGGAGCCCATCTAATTACATAGCTCAGAGAATACGCTCAACAAAATTCTCAGAGCCAGTACGGAGATGCCACAAATGCGCTCTGAAATGAGCATTCGTTTTTTGGCCCCCGAACAGCTGATAAATTCTCGCAGGGGGTCATGGAAATTATGAAGAATGTTTGATAATTGTCGAAGGTACCCATGAAAATAAAAAAAATTTAAACAAAAAACACTAACAAACAATAAAATAATTATGTGGAGGACGAACAATTTTCGCTGATCATTAAAATGCATTTCGTGGCTTACCGGCGGAGAATCCTTTTCGGATTGCTACTACGGTGGATGCGAATGGTTGCCATTTCCCCAAAATGATGGAACACTACTCGGACACACCACCTGAGCCGCAGCCTCCACAGCCCGTTATAGTGGCTCCTCCTAAAGCGGCTGTACTGTCCACGCCAGCTGTGGTTGCTCCATTTGGTCTAGACGCCCCTGTTGTGGCCACTAATTGTTTAACACCAGGCGCCACCTATCAGCCACCTTTGAATCCATTTGCATGTAGTGTTGTTTCTGCTCTAATATGCCGGGCGGGTACATCCTGCCTATGGAGCTGGCTATCACTAAGACTATGGCGTCGAGTTAATGTGGTACCAGGCTAATTCTATGGCATTGCCTATGACCTCTGAATTCCACTTAGTGACTTCATTTTCAATTTTATAAACCATTTTATTGTAAAAATTTTTTCCCGCCTATATTTTTAAACCAGCGATGTTCCTCATGCCGAAGTCGGGCATATGAGCGTAAGCAACTCTCTCTTTGCTTGCATTCGATGCCCAGACGTCGAACAGGGCAGTTCAAAGCTGGGATGTGTCGCTTTAATATCGCACACCAATACACTCTCACTTTTTGGCCTCGCTCTTCTTGAACATCGCAGTTTTAAACAAACCTCGTTTGCCCTTTTGCTGTTGCCTTTTGTTGTTCACACTACAGTCTCAGAGGCCGCTCTCTGAATTCAGCGTCTCCGTACTGGGCTTAAGAGAAAAATTAATAACCTATTCAAAATTTCAGGTTATCAACTATCTGTGTGCAAAATATCATCACAATTTGTTCAGTCATTTCTGCGTGATTGTGGAACACACTTACAAATATATGTGCAAACTTTCACATTTTTAATATTATGAAGATTCTAGAAAGATTTAGTAATAAAATTTCCTATTTTATAAAGCTTTGCATTAGTCCCATTTTCTTGCCAAAAAATTAGTAAGTGTATAAAAGAAACTGAACTTTTCCTTCGATTCAGACACACTGACAGGTTGCCATAGGTCGGCTGTTCAGACAAGTAAAATACATGAAAATATTGACAAATTTCTCTGACCAAATAGGGTACCAGTCACTGGCAATACTTGGCGTTGTTCATATGAATATGGCAGCAGTTGGCCTGCCAGTATGTCTGAACGCACCCTAAATGACAAAAAATTATCACTTTGAAAATTTATTTTTTATGAAAGACAAAAACACAATTTAAATTTGCCTTACATTACTTGGCATTTATTCCAAACACTTTTTCTCACAGTTTTCCTTACTATCAAATCGATTGTTATTGCCTCCACATCCACCATAAATGAATTTTATACACTCCTTGGCATCGGCATCATAAGTCCAACTGGGGAAATAAGCTTCGCAGGACATACGACCATCGCCATTACGTGAATGTGGCAGACCGCAATCCTCTAAATATTTAAAAACAAATTAGACAAAAACTTCAAATTCCATCGAACCTACTGCACGAACCATTTTTCAAGGCCCAGGAACTGGCAACAAAGGCTACAAGTATCACAAATATACACAGGAACTTCATATTAGCAAGATCGTCTTGGTTAGCGTCTCAAAGGTAAACTGATTTGTTTTCACACAGAACTCGCACAATTTATATACTTTTTTATTTTCAACGCTTTGTGTGTTTGTGTAGTTCCGCTGGCTTATCTCTAGACTCATTTGGCTTGTGACATCACAAGCTTCAAGTTGGGAAATAAAAATTGTACGGTTTGCGTAAATATTTTTCGAAATATTTAGCGTTGATGGTTGTTGATTTTCAACCGCTTTGTTTAACAATTTCTGAGAATCAAAAATTTGTTTACTAGTCAACTAAATGGGCTTCCCAGACAGAGTAACTAACTAAATTGTTATTACTTCGTATTGAAAGTGAAAACAATAATCAGTAAAAACAATCACGTTAATGACTTGTGACTATACTCTGTTTTGAATGCTTTTGAAGAGCATAAATGGTGCGTTTAACTCTTGACATATTAAACAGTCTGTGCTTTAAGAACTTGTAAACAAATTATACTATGTCACACTATTTAATATATTTTTGATAGATTCAGATCACAAACAAAACAATTGACTTGTTTAGCTTTTTTAGAAATGTAATCGCAATTTAATTCGTTATTATCACGAAACGAACAGCAGCAAAAAGTATTATTAACTAATTACCATAAAAAATAACAACTTCTAGTTTATTGATATAAGCTGAACACCTTCACCAGTTAATTAGTAAGTTGTAGACAGTGCACCATAGCTTGAGCAGCTAGCGTATTGAAATTGAAATTGATTAATAAATTATGTACTTGCTAACCACAATTAATTTTGCATTTCAAAATAGCTGTGACAAACAATACTATAGAAAAGCAACGATAGACGAGATTTCAATGCGATCGACTACACACTGCTCATGATGAGACTTCTAGTACACAATTGTCTGCTTGTGGCTCTGTTCGTCTTTGTCGTTGCAAAGCATCGTAAGTAGAATGAAAATCTGTTTCTTAATTCGTCAAAACAAATGAAATTATTTACTTTAGCGAATTGCCTACAAACACCTGCTGCAACTGGAGGACCAATAGTTTGGTGTTATGCCGTGTTTCCTAAGTGGACCTACCATGAAAACGAGAATCAATGTAGAATGTTTATATATGGTGGCTGCAGTGGTAGTGCTAATCGTTTTGATACCATCGAAGAATGTGAGAAGTGCAAAAGTTGATACAAAAATTCTAAAAATGTTTTATTAGTTTCAAACTTTTTCTAATAAAAACTATAAAATGAATTATTGAATTGGGGAGCAGGGAATTTTTAAAACGATCAGATTGGTTTTATTCTTAATTGACTTGTGATAATTATCTGAAATGTTGAGGTTTCAGACAACAAAGTTCAACAATATACATGTAAGAAGAGATAAGGTCTATGCAGCAGATTTAAGGGGGTCTTCTCATTCAAAACCCGTTTTTGGACCCTTTTAAAAAAATTCTTATTTGAAAACGCAAAGAATAATTGAAAACTTTTTTTATTTATTGTATTAAAAAGGTTCAAAGTAAATAAAAAAATTTTTTTGCCTCGATACGAGGGCTGTTCAAAAAGTAATGAGACTTCAAAGTTGGTGGTGAAAAAAGGTGTCGTCACGGCGGCCACGATTCCGGGTCTCCGGAGCGTCCGAAATGAAAAAAAAAACGGGGTTATAATCAGTATAGATATAATTCTCGGGTGAACCTCAAACTTAATTTTGTGATTTTTTTGACAAAATGGCGGCCATTCAAAAAAAAATTTCAATTTCGGGCTTTTTTTGTAGTTTAGTGTAAAAAAAAATAGTAAAAAAATTTTTTTTAAAATTATGGTCGAGGTGCACCCGAGAATGGTGACAATTCTGCGTCGATTCCACTTTGTTTCATGAAAATCGGTTCAGTTGAACTGGAGATATCATGGCCGCCAGTTCGAAAAACGTGGTTTCGAGATAAACGCGCTTTAAGTTTGCAGTTGCTTGGGAATTTAGGTCACATTGGGTCACTAAAAGGACTATATCTCCTAAACTAATTCGAGTTTTCGAAAATCCTTTTGGGGGGATATTTTTGAATATCCAAGCTATAAATAAATGCAAAAAAAAAAAGTCGAAAAAAAAGTTGCTCAATGAGAAGACCCCCTTAAGGCCCAGACGGACTGACGACGTAACGATAAGTTTCATACAAAATTTGAGCGAAGAAGAAGCAGGCTTTACGATTTCCTTGCACTTTACGTTTTCCCCCGTTGGAGTCAAAAAGTACTTTTGCGCTTAACAGCGCTAAACAGAGCTTAACATCTTATTCGTGGACTCTATGTTAATAGGCTGTGGGCCTTATTTTGCATTGCTTAGCTAAATGCCCCGACGGACTGACGACGTAAGTAATTCAGCATACGCCACCACTTATTGCGTCAACATGGAACGTATGCCTAGTGTGACCAGAACTAAAAAAAAACGCCGCTGCATTGCGTTGTCAGGATCATGGCATTTTTAAATTAGCTAGTGGAGGGTCACACTGCTCAATCAGGTGTGTTTTGTTTTGAAGACAAGTGATTTACGCTAATGCTTCTGCCATAATAGCAATAGCTCTCCCGCAAAGCCTTTAAGCCAGTTCGGAGCTCAGCAACTGTCACATATTGGTAGAAATTTGAATCAATTTGCCAGTTGCCCATTTCACGCTCGGCAGAGGACCACAGAGGACCACGCTGTTCAGACAAGGGATCTCTAGTTTGGCCCATTTAGCAGCGAATGATAATCCCCTATCTCTAGTCAATGTCTACCGAAGTGAAGTCGCCTGAGCTCTGATAGAATTGGGCTCTGAGCGACAAAGTGAACTTCATCTTCCCTCTCGTGTAGGTTGCACAGCTCGCATTGATCATTAGATCTTGCGCTGTAAGTACACCCAAAGAAATGAAGAACGAATCGGCGAGAACGAATTCTTTGGTTTTTTTGTTTTTTTAAGAAGAATTCTTCTCGGATCCAAGAAACAATCGTTCTCGACTTCGAGCTTGATGGCGAGGGAAGTGCGGGGAGCCAAAAATCGGAGAGAGCAAGCAATAAATGAGAACAATTCTCTCTTTCGCCCTCAGCATTGGCCGGTACAGGCACCGTCAATTTACGACTTACGACTTAATACGAATTTCCTGTATATATCCCATCTATAAGATCAAAAAAAGGAAGCGGCTTTTGCAAGTTTATTAAGATTTGTTTTAATCAAATTTTATTCCCATAGATCTGAAACATTTTGACAATCTTAAGTCTTGCACTTGTCCTCGCAAGCCGGCCGACTATGAAAATTATTGGCATTGCCGCCACAGCCGCTGAAAATAAAGAGCTTGCAGGCATTGAGATCCGCATGATATGTCCACCTAGGCAAAAGATTGTCACAACCGAACACTTCATCTCTATCAGCGGCAGCGGGTAGATTACAAATGGCTAAGGAACCATATTAAGTAGTTAGTATTTTATCAAACACATTCATTAACTAAACTTACGATCCTTGTCGCCCAAAGTTGGACCCAACAGGGCACAGAATACATAAATGAGAGAAATTAGTTTCATGTTTACAGAAGTTTCTGTAGTGCTGTTGAAGGGAGTACTGAGGTTATGCAGGAACGCACCTCAAGTTTTATACTAATTTGGCCCACACTTAACAGCGAATAATGTGTTTATTTGCCTCAAATTATTCGCTTTTTATGGTTCAGTAACATTTGCTTGAGAAATATTTAAATAAACAACTACGCCGAGTTGCATATAAAGACAACAAAGTGGGATTAATTACCTAACGTGTGATTTTTAAGCAGTAAATTCCTAAGATATAGGGCATTTTACCAAAAAAAACTCTTGTTATAGGATTCTTTGGAAATTAGAAAACTAAATTAAACTAAATTCCTAAAATACTACAAGTCGAGTCAGCATATGCATTCAACCAGATGCATTGCTAATAAGACTAGTCGAATTTTTTTTTTAACAAAAATTCTGCAGACGCTCTGCCGCACAGTGGGCGATTTGACTGAACACAACAAATGCAAGCACAAAATTTTTATCATTTTTTTTTTTGGCGTTTTTAATTTGTTTTTAGATAATTGTGAAATTCATAGATCGCAAAAAACTGTTAGCACTTTTTCAATGCGACCAGCCCCAGTGAAAAACAGAAACAAACGCAGCACAAGCGGTCTCCCACTGAGCGGAACACTTTTTCTCGCACCTCCTTTGTTTTCTGGTTCATGTTTTTGGTTGAGCAAAATAAAACGTGTCGGTCAACCGACAACGAGTGAGCGAGCGCTCACTAAACAACTGTCTGCCAATGAGCAGAACACAATAAGTGTCTACGAAAAGTGTTTTTTTTTTTTTTATGCGTTTGGTAGGCTGTTTGTATGTGTGACGCTCGTTATACAAAGACACACACGAGCGCAACACACAGCCACATATACAACAAAAAACACTTTGGAAGTATGCTCTCGGCAAAAGTGTCAGTAAAAAACAGAAGAGAAACAGGAACGAAAAATGCGGTCTTTGCTCTAAGCGCAACAGAATTGAGCAAAAACAGAACTGAAACTGTCCTTCGCTCCCTGTTTTCGTTGTATCCGTAACCAAACTGTTTTTTGCCGACACGTTGAAAGTGTTGAGAGTTTTTTGCGAGCTCTGGTTAAAATAAATAGGTTGGCTTAATCATTTCGGATCTGGTTTTTTAGTTTTTCACAAACTGAAGTTATGCATTTAAGGAAAATAAATGTTTCGTGACATGTGAATACATGCTGTGTTGCTAACTTGTGCTTGAAACGCACTTATATAACCACTTTGTGAGCTAATTTCATCTTCTGCAGAGTAAGACATTCGGGCCTGTTCCAAATCGAGTTGATTGCTGTTTCGAACTCCGAAAATCGACAAGAGTTGTCGCTTTAAAAACGTGTGCTGTACAGCCAGCGGAATTAGAAGTAATTGCTTTTTAAAGCATCGGTGGGCACGCGCATGCTCTTTTTGCTCCGATTGCTCCCAGGAGCTATTTTATGGTAGGCGGCGCCACGCCCAAGAAAACAACATCAGAGCTATTGCGCATTAACGGCGCTACAAATTTGGAGTTGCAGGTTTTTTATACCCTTGAGGGGTATTATACAATGTCCGGATGTTTGTAACGCATAGAAGGAAGCAACTCCGACCACATAAAGTATAATATATTCTTGATCAGCACGAGCTGAGTTTGCATTTACTTTCTGGCTGGACGTCTGTTTCTATGGCTATCTCCTCCGTCAGTTTAAAGCTATCCTCACCAAACTTTGCACGAAGTCTTTTGGTACAAATACGCTGCACATTTGTAGGAACCGCCCGGATCGGATGACTATAATTCTCCATAGGAACGACAAACGGTTGAAAGCGCTAGTCTTAAAGAAAAAAACTTTTTTGTTTTTAATGGAACTCCTCGATTCAGGTACTATCCCAATCACTAAGCTGGTGAAATCGACGATATCCAGAACGATGGTCGGACTAGTCTATTGCAAAAAATTTTGGTTTTAATGAAAAACGTCCTTATCATTCTTACAATTAATTTATATATTTTACCCAATTCTTCAAAGTTTGGTCGAAATCGGATGACTATAGCATATAGCTCCCATAGGGACGATCGGTCGGAAAACTATGAGCGAAACTTTTTGTTTTTAATAAAAACGTCTTTTTATGGCTTATTTTATATACTTTGGACACATTTCTACAAAGTTTTATCAAAATGGTGCTATACTAGGCCAGGAAGATCGGTGAAAAACAAGTTCTAGTGAGAAAAACTTTTGTTTTAAATCGTATTGCCTCCAAATTTCGTAATTAACAGTGTATTATGTTTTTCCATGATTTCACCAAGATTAATCGAAATCAGACATCTTTATAGTATAGATCCCCCAGAAAAGTCAAACGTCCAAAAAACGTCAAGTAGTCTTAGAAAGCTTTTTTGTTTGTAATGGAAGCTGCAAGGGTATACAAAACTTCGGCCGAGCCGAAGTTAACTTTCCCCTATTTTTTTTTTTTTTTGGTTGTTGGACTGGTAAGGTGCATGCACCAACTCCTATGCAGAATATGGTCCGAAGAAAGAATGCCCGAAGGTGGAATCTGGGCCACTCTGACACCCACCACCTTTTTGTTGACTATAAAGCCGCCTTTGACCACCAATTTGAAGATCTACGTGTTTGGTATGCTTAGTACGTTCGAAAAAAAAAAAAAAAAAAAAAAAAAAAAAGTTAAAAAAAAATAAAAATAAAAAAAAAATTTAAAAAAAAAAAAAAATAAAAATTAAAAAAAAAGAATAAAAAATAAATTATTATGAAAAAAAAAAAAAAAAAAAAAAAAATAAGTAGGGCAGAGCCCTAAAATGGCCAAAGAAGATGTGACTGTTTTTAAAGACATTTTGCTAGTTTGAATAGCAAGTTTAAGCCGGCTAGAGGTCATGTTTTGTTTTCACATAACTTCAATAGTCAAACACAACACCACAAAGGAGGCTAGTCAACTGAACAGGAGGCTTAAGAACCTCCCGGTTCTATCATTAGAGCAGAAGCAGAGGGTTCCTCATGGCAGCATTGCTATAACTGCTTGGGAATTTCAATGCAGCATAAGTGCAAAACCAACACCAGAGTATCAATTGTTCATGATTTCCGAACAACTGTTCGCTTTTTGAACGAACGCGCTTGTTTGTTGTAATGTGGTGTGACCAGAGCTAGTGTTTTGCCGTGAACGTCGGGCTTGTTTTGTGACCAAAAATTTATGAACGAAAGGGTTTAAAAAGGAGTCCGCTTGGGCTGCATTTTGGACCGCAGTTTTTTCCTTAGTGTACGTTCCTTATGACCCTGTCCGTGTTTGCTGAATTTTGAGAATTTTTAAAGCATTAACAATTAGGTTGAAATTGTTTTTGCTTTGTGTTGCTAGTACAAAAACTGGGTATGAGGTGTTGCTTACAGAAGTACCCTTCTATCAGAATTTAAGGGTCACAACCCAGGCTATTTCCAAAGGTTAGTTTTTTCTTATTGTGTTCAATTCATATGCTTCAATCACATTTTATTCCCATAGATCCTGTACATTTTGTCAGCTTAATTCTTGCACCTGGACTCGCACTCCTGCTGAGAACCAAAACGATTGGCATTGCCGCCGCAACCGCCATAGGTGAAGCCTTTGCAGGCATTGGCACCTGCATGATAACTCCAGCTAGGCACAAAAGCGGCACACTTGATCAGTCCATTGCCATCAGCGGCAGCGGGAAGATTACAAACCGCTAAGGGACAAAGTTAAGGAGTTAGTTTTAAATTCAAAAACATCCACTTTACTAAACTTACCATCCTTGGCCGCCAAAGTAAGACCCAACAGGGCACAGAATACGCAAATGAGTGATATTAGTTTCATGTTGTAGAAATGTTCCTTTAGTGCTGCTAAAGAGAGTACTGAAATTATGCCGGAACGCACCGCAAGTTTTATACTGAATTTGTCCACACTTATCAGCGAATAATGTGTTTATTTTGCCTGAACTTATAGTTCATTAACAAATGCATGAGAAATATTTAAATAAATAAGCCGAGTGGCATATAACAATTACACTTATATACCTATACACTATGATGACTGGTGCTTCCCAAATGAGTTTAGGTACTGCTGCTTGTTGTCTCAGTGGTAGTCACCGGCAGTTCGGTGGTGGGAGAGGTAGCCGCTCTGCCCAAACACTTTTGCTCACACTCTTCTATTGTCTGGAAATTGTTTTGATTTCCCGCACATCCGCCATAGATGAACTCCTCACACGTATGGGTATCCACATTGTAGGCATAGCGATAGAATAAAGCAAAACAGCGACCCGTCTCCTTGGGCTGATGACAATCCTCGGGTACATTGATTAAATCCAAGGGCTTTTCGGCATCTGGCTCCTGTTTCTCTACCACCAAATCAGCTTGATCCACTGCTGCTGCCTGGATGCCAACTAAATACCAGAGCAGAGCACTGATCACCAAAGAAGTGGTTTTGAAGTACATGTCGTTGTGGTCGAGTAAATGCGAATGCGTTCAGTTTGGTGAGGTAACCAGGCTTAAATACGCTTCTCCTTCCCCGGAACTGGGTGCGTCACTAGTAGTGTCACTCACGTAGTTTTTTTTTTAACACAATGAAGCTATTTGCTCAACTGATTCGCTGTCGCATGTAAATCACGGTTAGCTCTGGCTATGTCTCAATTTTACTGAGCCAACCTTCGTTGCAGTTCAACGCACTTGCGTTTTATCATTCTACGTATCACATATTAGTCATATGATTTATTTCCGCAGAGCTAAATGCTCTACGAAGAATATTATGCAAAAGTTTCACGAAAAGTGGGCGGAGGTTTGGGGAATTACTTTTGTTGTTATTGTTTTACTCAATTGAATCTAAGCTAGAACTTAGCCCAGGTGTTAAGTGGTTGATCAAATTTAACTACATTTGAGGGAACGATACAAACGAGTCATGATTTCCAATTTAGCAAGTCGTTAAACGTGTTGAAATATCATTAAATGATTCGATGAAAAATTAAAAATTAATCAAAATCTTATTATGAAAATCATTAATTTATTTTGATTAAGTATCATTAGTTATACAAGATGTACAGAGAGAAATGGCAAGTACTTGGCACTTAAATCGTAGTCTATTGAGCTGGAAATTTCTTAACCTGACTGGCAACGAAAGATTAAAACTAAGATTTACCAATGCAGTGCAAAAAAAGCGTAAAACAACTATCAAGGGCCGTTTTAAAATCGGTCGAAAAACTAGTTTTAGTGAGAAAAACCTTTTTGATTTCTAGGAAACGTCTCAAAACTTCGTAATTCTTGGTTTGATTTTCGGACAACTGAATCAAAAATTCATACTTGGATCAAGAATTTCGTTCTTGGATCGAAAAATTTTCATTCTTATCGAACTATTGAGATTGAAAATTCTTGATCCATGTATGAAATTCTCTACTTTTTCTCTGAGTGTAAGAACTCAAAGGAAATTCAGCATATTAATGATCTGGATGTGTTTCCGTTACGGTGAATTGCTCTTATTGCAAATTAGTGCCGGTTACGTTTCGATGCGCAATGTCAGGCATCCTCTGAGTTCTCAAAAACGTGTGTTTAAAGGATAAACTGTCAGGACTTTAATGTGCAGAATAATGTGCCTCTAGATAGGGAATGTACGTTTTGAGTTTGCTGCTGAGCAATAGTTTAAATCTCAGAACTTTAATCTCATTTAGTGCCTGGTCATTTTTGATTCACCTGTTTCGTAAAAAGATCAATTATGGATTTTAGAACCTTATTTTAAAATTTGATGGTAGATTTAGAAAAATTTGACCGTACAAGCAACTCCTTTCTGAACTTGAGAAAAAAATATAAAGAATTTTCGTTTGTAGAAAATGCTTTTCATAGAGAATGCCGCTATACGATTTCTGTTAAGTAGGTCCGCTAATATTTTACAAAAGTCTTTTCTTAAAAATGTTAAAATACCCTAGAGATTTAGTACGATAGTAGCCTTATGTAGTGCATAATTACTCTTAAAATTTGAATTGTCAGCTAATATTCACTATTATTGACGAATCTGTAATCTAATATTTGTACATAATTCATATGGAAACGCTCAGAATAAATATGTCATATCTAGAAATATGTGATCATAGTGGAAATCAAGGCTATCTAGCCCTTGAAAACCAGGCTGAAATGCACGTGTTTTGTTGTTGTTTGGTAACTGTACTAACAGCTAGATCTACCGAGATATTGTAAGTTTCACGTATTTATCTGTGCTCTTATGTTGTTGTTGCAATTAACAACTGTAATTTCAGCTACAAATTTTTTTACAAATATTTTGTTATTGTAAAAAGTTACAGTTGTTTCAGTAAATTTACCATAGATATGGTAACTCTAACGTTACTTGATCTGACGTGGCCAAAGTCTTCCTTTTTAAGCATTTCAGTTACAGTACTGCTCAAATAGTCATCTTACTAATTTTTCGGTATTATTACAGTAATAATAGTAAGGTGTAACAGTGAAAATAGTAACAATTTAGTTGCTGCCGTACGTGTTGGTTTTTGCTCTTGTGCTGCCTTGGAATTCCCAAACAGTAAAAGCATTGTAGGCATGGAATGGCCTCTGCCGACTAACTTATTGACCTGGAGGCTGCTAAAATGTTCTCTCATTGATTTTCAAAAAGGTTACTAAAACAGACACATAGTAAAGTAACTAAAATAGTTACATTACTATTTGTTGGTGATTTTACAGAAAAAAATGGTATCATACTATTTATTTGTATGGTAGCTTGACAGCTAAAATAGTACTACTACTACTTTACAGTAGTTTTTCGGTACATTTTCCAGAAAACTGTCAAGTCTCTTGGGTATATTACTGTGAAAATAGTAAGAAAAGCTACTTACTGTAAACATCGGTATATATTACAAATTTTTAAACGATATTTTCGGTTCGATTTACTAAAGCAACTGCTCTCTTTACGTAAAGGTTTACGTGATAGTTAATGTAAAAATTGGTTAATTTAACCGACTTTGTGGGTTGGCGCATTTCTAACCTACGATATAGGCTAAACTTACCCACAGATTTTTTGTAGAGACCAATATAGACCAAAAACCGGTTTTAAATCACTCAGTTTTTGTGGAAGTGGAGTTGGGAACAAGGCTGTATGATCATATTTTTTTGGATGTTTGGAGTGAAAATTAATTATTCGTCCTGGTGCTGAGGGTTTCTTATACCATTTTGTTTTGATTATATTTCCATGTCTGTTTATAGTAGAGTCCAAATAGGGTAGTCTTCCATCAATTTCCAGTTCCGTGGTGAATTTTAAATTACAACGCTAGGAGTTTACTGCATTTAATGTGTCCTGGATCTCGTCCTTTTTTATTATAGCAAACAAATCGTCCACATATTTAGTAAGCAGTCTTAGAACGTGCCTAAGTTTATAAATCGTGTTATCCAGTAGTTCTTCCATCACAATATTCGCTATTACCGGCAATGCTTGTTGATCCCATAGGCTTGCCTTTCTGTTGTGAATATATTTGATCCTCGAACTTTAAATATCTGTTTTCCATGTTTATAGTGTTAAGAATTCGATAGAATTAAGCAACTGACCGTTAACACCCACATTTCTCATTTGATGCAGTCTCACTATTTACGAGCTTTCCGATACAGTTAACATTAGATATCAAAGAACAAAAATGGACTTCGATACAGGAATTCACTCAAATACCAAGGATCTTTTCATGGAGATACTCAGATTTTCCATTATGGAAAGCATATATTTTAAGTTCAAGGATCAAATATATACACTACTGAAAGGAATGCCTATAGGAAGGGGTGTTTACCCCCGGGTCCGTACTTCTGAGAGGGGCCTGGATTTCGGATTTTTGGCGAAAACTTAAGTAAACAATTTACAACTTAAGAAAAAAATCTTTTTAAATGGGGGCCCGTGAGTTGTAACCCCGGGCCCGTAATCCCCTTACGACGGGCCTGCGTACAGCATATTCAGCGTTAAAGTTGCCGTTAAACCGACATGTAACATTGCCAAACACTCCGCAATGGTCAAAACTTTAGTAGGGTCTTAAATCATCATTTGGGACGAATGCACAGTGGCGCACAAGCGCACTCAGGAAGCATTGGACCGAATATTAAAATATCTGCGCAATGACTCGAGATGTCTTGGAGGCGCAATGATTTTACTGTCCGGCTACTACTACCAAACACTGCCAGTTATTCCGAGATTGACTGCTGACGATTCAATAAACGCTTGCCTCAAATCATTCAAGCATGAGAGTTGCATAGCTGAATGTCGCAAGTTGGAATTTTAAACTCCTTGAATGTGCCTTTTTTACACACAGTTGACAAAGTTGGCTTGATAGCTTGGTAAACTAACCAATACTTTGCTATGGAACGCGTTTGGTAATAACAAAACTATAGATCCATGTGACTTACGCGGCGATACTCTAAGGAAAATTCAAAGACGAAGAAGTTCTCATTCCGTGGATTCCGATGATCCCATCCCATGTTTGTGTTTTACAAATCACAAGGCCAATCCTTGAGTGTTTTTGGTCTAAATTCAGAAAATGCAAGTTTTTCTCATGTACGTGGCATGTTCACGTGTCGAGAAACCTTCTGCTTTATTTGTATATTACAAGGTGCTTCACTGAACAAATTCAACCCGAGTATAACCTCTGCAGCAAAATACATAGCTTCATCATAGCTAAATATCTTTCTGTTGAACTATTAATTCATTCATTTTATAACGTTAATTCAATTTTAGTTTATCTAAAAGGTATCACTACATTCAATGACAGTTAGGCGGTACGTAGTTTGCAGGTCCATCTAGTTTTTAACAAAAACTTCTTTAATTCTACATGTCGGCTTATAATGCGACAGCTCTGTTTTACCACTTTTTATTGCTACTTATTTTTTCAAGCAAGCCTCCTCACAGGTCTGCTTAAAGCCAAACTTGTTATCATTGCCACGACAACCACCAAACTTGAAGGTTTCACAGGCATTCGTATTCTTGTTGTAATACCACCGATCCAGACTCATGCGGCAAGGACCCACTTCTAAGGGTTGCAGACACCTGAGATCTTTAAGATAAACAAAATATTAAAATTACTTGCATCTGGAAATTGTTCAGCTTACCTTGTAGCTTGGGCTTAGCTGTACTAGAGCTGCTGGTCTGTGGTGGCTGTATCTGCTTTCCCACCAGTACCGGACCCGGACCGTTGGCCACCGCCAGCGCTAATTGCAGCAGGCACAACCACAGAATCGCACTAAAGCACCAAAATTGGGTCAACTTGGCATTGGTTGTTGACGCCGACATTATGAATTGATAACTGCGCGTTAATAACTGCAAATGAAAACTGAAATGTTCTGTTTTGCTTTCGTTTTTTTTTTTTCAAAGCTTTCATGAAAACGCGCCAAGCCGAGCTAAGCGAAGCGTTTAACTCAAATTGCGCATACGACACGTTGAGCGCGAGCGAGCGAGCTTAATTATGTGATTTATATTGGCACATAAATACGTACATTGTTTGTATGTATTCATACACTACATACCTATATTTGTTTGTTTGTCGGTACAGATAGAATCAACAAGCGGTTTACTTTTCAGAGGCGTCTGCCAATTAGCATCTGCTTTGTGAATTATCAGAATTATGTGTAAGGTTGAATACCCTACAGTGCATGTGTCAGAGGTTTGGTCTGATAGCGAAAGTGTAACAAAACAGGTGATTGGTAATGTCTGGCAATTAAGCATTCGTAGCTGATTTTTTTAAGGGCTTTGGCAACTCTGATCTTTTTTTGGAGCTTAAGTTAAAAACTTTGAATGGAGTAAAGCCGGGTTCGAACTTAAACCTCATGAAACGGCTTAGTAGTTTGAATGCAACGAGCACAAAGCCTTTGCCTTAAAAAAAATTATCAGATCAAAATTTAGGCAAGATTCACCAAGAAGATTTTAATAAGTAATGCAAACTGCTCCAAAATTAGGACTGCTTCGGTTCAGTGGACCACACAGTTTTTAAACCATTAGTTAGGTTAATTATTGGATTTTGGAGCTAACTAATACGTGGTTTCGTTCGGCTAAGTGGTTTTCTCTTAACTATTTCGAAATTGAATTCCGTGAAAAATCTAAAGACCTAAATTAGTGCCAAATTTACAAAGTTTGTTTGCAAGTTCGTCATACAAAGCCCAGTTAGTTACACGACCTGAGCTTAGTTTGAGATCTGAGTATCTGATCGCACAGCTGAGTAGGCACGGACAGTATCTGTCAGCCCGTGCCTACTCAGCTGTGCTATCAGATGTAATAGAACCGGCTCAAATTGATCTGACAGTACTGCAGAGCTCTAAATATGATTCTCATTACATGTTAAACGCTGAATAGTTGTAGCTGGTTTCTGAGATATCGTAAATGATCTCGACAAAAATACTACATCTTTTTACTAACTCTATTATATGTATCGTACATAAAAAACTATCCTAGCTACATTCCAATTTACACGACCTGATCGCTCCACTTAGTTTTCGTTATACCTGAGTATCAAAAATAGGGGAAAGTTAACTTTGGCTCGGCCGAAGTTTTGTATACCCTTGCAGCCTCCATTGAAAATAAAAAAGTTTCTACTTTTGGGACCTTACTTTTCTAAGAGCTATACTATATAAATGATTTTAAACAATGGAATCATGGAAAATCATAACAAACTAACAATTACGAAATTTGGAGGCGATCCCATTTGAAACAAAAAAATTTTTCTCACTAGAACTTCTTTTTCGACCGATCATTCGTACTGCAGCTATATGCTATAGTCATCCAATTCGGACAAAACTTTGTGGAGTTGTAAAAGTATGAAAAATAAGTATAAGCCAATGATAAGACGTTTCCATTGGAAACCAAAAAATTTTTTTCAGTAGAACTAGTTTTTCGACCGTTCGTTTCTATGGGAGCTATATGCTATAGTCATCCGATTTTGACCAAAATTTGTAGAATTATGTGAAAGCATTCCAAATGATTAAATGGGCAAATCCTTAGTTGTGTTTTATTTTGTTTTTAGCTGCAGGCTGCAGCCATTGTAGAATTCATTTAGCAAGGGTAACTTGAAGTTCAAAACCATTTGCTTCTACCTAGCTAAACCTATAGCTAAAGCTATCAGCTTTTAGACAGTCAAGGTTGCGGCGCCTCGCGTTTTTAGCTGGGTATGAACTAAGGCATTTAGCTTGTCTGAGACCAGCTCAAGCTAAGAGTCAAGCTAAAAGTTTTAGCAAACCGTTTAGCTAGCTTTTTTATAGCGAGTTGACCACAGCTAAATCGATTTAGCTTGTCTGAGTACATAGCTTTATAAGGAAAACAAACACTTATGGGCAGCACCGGACGCAACGGTGATGGGCAGCACTTCACAGATACACAGAATATTAAAGTCGGTTTTGATCGACTTTCTTTCTAGTTTTTCTGTGTAGTTTTCGACCGCTCGTTCCATCCGATCCGAGCCGGTTCCGACAAATACCCAAAGTTTGGTAAAGATAGCATAGAAACAGAGGAACAGACGGACGGGCTAAATCAATTCAACTCGTTATGCTGATCAAGAAAACTCGTATATATACACTTACAAAAAAATCGATCCAAACGGGATAACATCAATCCGAAACAGGCTTGAAAACATGGTAGTCCCGGATATTCTTAAGACGATCCGAAAAAATATTGATTTAATCTCACCTTTTTCAATCCTGAAAAGATCAAAGTTATCCCTCGGTACTCCCATAAAGATTAAATTAACCAAACAATTCGAGCTCAAAGCAGGATCACTTTATGCTTGTTCAAGATTAATTTGCTCCCAGAAAGATTCCTCTACCTTTCCTTTCTTCCTCCTCCATTTTCCATAGGACACACCCACCGACACCAGTTTTGGTATATTTAAAGCTTCTGAAAAAAAAACAAAGAAATATAAAAATTATTGTAGTCTTGTCTGGGACTCGAACTCACAACCTTGCAGCTTTGCACTGAACACGAATGGCATGGCATCTCATCGCACAGCACCGCAAATGATTGTTGCCCCATATCTTAAATGCTATTTATACTTTTACGCTCTTGTTCCTAATTTATGAACATGTAATCTCGAAAAGGATCAAAGTAAGCACATTTGGAATGAAAAAAGCTCGAAAGGATTACGCCAAGCCTTAAACGATGGAATTGAGTAAAAAATCCCGTAAATTACGATTGAATTTTGAAGCTCGTGCTGGGATTACGCTAAGAAAAAAAAGATTGAATTTATTTCGTCGTTGTTTTGTGGGTTTTAAATGCTGAATGCATTTAGATAAACTTGTTGCTGTTCGCAATCGATCATCGTCTCTCGTTGCTTTCCATCACTTACTGTGAGTTCTGGCTGAAATCGTCAGGAATCATTTGTACGTGGCAAGTTTTTGCCGCGTTCTTATGATGTGGGAAATGAATTACGCCCTTGTTGTCTTGAGAAGTTCCTGCATTTTTTAAGAGAGAAAAAAATAAAGACCGGTCAAATCAGTATTATACTAGAACTAAGAGTAATTAAACCGATTTTTTGATATGAGATTGAATTGGATTGAGGAAGATAAGGGTGACAAAAAATCAGCCATTCACGGGCGTTATTACACTGGGCGTTATTCCAAGCACCTGTTATAGAACTTGACAGCAACGGTTGCAAAATAGTGTACCGCTTAGTTTCCTAAAGTTAAAACAACTAATGATTGCTAATAACTCCGTCTACTTTGTGCATTTCTACCAGATTCTTTAATATTCTTATTCGGAGTGAAATTCTTCCAACTCTTCAAATTCTTGTTCTTGCAAATGTTTTATTAAGTATTGGTATTTGTATAATATAATAACATTATCAATCACTATTCCACTTTGGTTATAGTTTCTGCATATTTTTGTGGAAGCATATCAACATGTTGGCATTATCCTTTTCGAAGCCAATGATTATTATGACAAGCAGGTCTCTTCACAGTCCTCTTTTGAGTCAAATCGGTTCGATTTGCCTAAGCAACGACGAGATTCGCATTCATTTTCCTCCGCATTGAAGTACCAACCGGTTCTACCCACACGGCAACGAATCTCTCTATCTCTCAAAGGTTTCAGACACTTTTTATCTTTAAATAAATATACAAAATAGTAAAATTGCATGAAAATAGAACATTTCGAACTTACTTTGCTTTTTTGATTTGGGTCTAGCTATGCCGGTTAAGGTATCCTGAGCTTGTTGATGGAACTGAAATATCACCGGTTGACTAGCTGATTTGGAAGTCGTTTCCTGTTCCGCCGTTTGGAACTGA
The DNA here is from genome assembly GCA_018904265.1 of Lordiphosa collinella. Lineage (NCBI taxonomy): Eukaryota > Metazoa > Arthropoda > Insecta > Diptera > Drosophilidae > Lordiphosa > Lordiphosa collinella. The sequence goes on along the minus strand of JAEIFV010000851.1, from coordinate 99,120 downwards.
AATATCACAGGTAATGGACTAGCTGTGCTGGTTGTGGTGTCCTGTGCTGGTTGATGGAACTGCACTATCAGCGGTAACGAACTATCGCTAAATGCCTGCTTAGTTGTGGTATCCTGTGCTGGCGATTGCGGGAAATGTATTACCAGTGGTAAGGGATCATCGGTCAGTGCCAGCTTCAGTTGTAGCAGGCATAGCCAAATAATTGCTATAAGAAACCGAAATTGGATCATCTTTGCGATAGTAACTGCAAAATAAAATCTCGAACTTTGCTAGCTTATTTATATACTTCAATTTGGAACTCATTAGCAGGCTCAGGCACGCAGCAAGCATCCATCGATAATTCGGAGACAAAATATCTCCACACTCACTTGAGCGGCTGTTCTCAGCACTTGCAGCTAAACTGAACCCAATTTGCATAACAAATGTGTGCGAATTGTGCAACTGCCTAAACTGAGACAATTATTGTTATTATTATTATTATGTATTGCACTTCTGCCCAGCCGGAGTAGCTCATTAAATTTGCATTTGCCATTGTCGTTGTCACAAAACCCGGAGCACAGAGGATGGCTCTTAGCTAAGTGATAATTAGACTCCCTTAAGAAGGATGGCCAAACACTTGTAATATATACGATTACATAGATGTAAGTTGGACAGGGCAAAAACGTTGCCAGGTGTTAATACGCCAGCCAAATTGAATTATCGCTGATGATGTTGATGACGTCGAGCAGGACTATCAAAACGGTACGTGCGCTATTTATTCATTAGCTCACACATGGCTCAAAATTTGTATGTGTGTGTGTGTGTGTGGTGTGGTGACAATTCACTTAACTGCTTAATTTGCTTGAAATAATTGAAATGCTGCCCAGTTTGCTCTCCTCGTTTACAACGATTAATTACTAAATTTGTTGGAGCGAATGGGCAGCGGGCAAGTCTTTCTCTTAATTCATGCAATTAACTTAATTACTAAAACAAAGTCTCTGGGGTGTCTCGCCGATTAGCATGAGAGTGTAAACAGCTCTCAACTTGGGCTTCAACTGAAACTGAAATCTTGTTTGTAATGGGATAAAAAAAATATCCACTTGTTGTCGTTGTTGTTGTTGTCATTGATATGCGGAACATGTTTTTTGTCTGCTTTTGCAAAAGTTTTTACGTCATTTCTGTGAGTTTTTTTTTTTTGTTTATTATAAGAGCTGTGTGGCTTGTGGTTTAGTAGGGTATTTTCTGTGAGGATTGTGTCAGAGATTTGCAATAATTGAAGACAAAAAGTTTCTAAGAAGTTTCGGAACTCTGTTGACTAAATTTTTCCCCTAATTTCATTTTGGACCATTAAAACACAATACGCTTACGTATATTCAACTGAAGAAAATATTCGCTGCTAACTGTCATGTTAATATATGATCGATCATTATTGATTCTTTGTTAAGAAGCTAATTGGGCCTTTTCTCATAACGTGGATTTCTGCGGAAAGCTTGTAGTTCTAAGGCTGTGCGTGATGAAGGAAATAGCTACGTAGAATTTTGGTGACTGGGCTCTTGGAAAGTTTCAATTTTTTTTACCGAAAATTGTTTCAGCGACGAAGACTTTGGCTCTTGGGTACGTATACTTTGCAGTGTTTTCCGATTTTGAGTGAATATCAGGAGAAGCATTTCAACGAGTACCAATGCATGAAGAAAAAGTCACAGTTTGGTGCGGTTTATGGGCTGAGTGCTCATTGGACCATACTTTTGAAAGGTATGATGCGAATTGGTAATTACAGTAACATGTGAATGGTGAGCGTTCCGTGCGCTGATATCTAACTTTTTGGTTTCCAAAATTTTTCCTGGTTAAAAACCACGTTAAAATGCGCGCCTTAAACTTTTAACCTCAAAAAGGCGCTTTAGTGGTGGTACAGGCCTGGAAAAGAATTCATACAAGATCCAAAAGGTGTCAAATTGTCCTCAATTTCGCCCTCAAATTCAAGCAAACTTACGTCTTACTCATATGCTAGTAATTTTTTCTAAATAATATATTTGCAAAAAACCAACAAAATACGAAAAGCATTTGTGATGGAGAATTTAAAAATTGCACGAAAATTCTTCATAATTCGCGGTCCATCGAGGAAATATTTAAGTCCCGTATTTTTGGAGAAGAAGGACATATAATAGACAATTACCCCATTTTCAACTAAACAGTTTTAGAGCCGATTTCATCTTCTACATAGAGCTATCTGTCCGATAAACTTACAAATACAAGTGTAAAAATTAACTATCTAAGTCGTCCCTTAATTTAGTAGATTTATTTGATACAAGCTCCTCATTTTCAATTACACAAGGCAACAAAATTATACTTTTTACAATATATTGAAGGGTTGGTAGTGAATCTAGATCAGGCATGCCCAAAAGCAGCATACGGCAGAGCACTCACCAATACTCACAAAGAAAAGCACCAATACAAGACAATATGAAAATCACATTGAAATTGGGTAAGGCAACAACAAAATCACAAGAAATGGTTGTTGGACAGTTTGCTTTGCTTTGCGCAAACACCAATCAAAGAAGATAACAAAACCCAGTTTTTTACGCGTAAAAATATTTTCAGTGGTCGTTTTGTATACTTCGGGCTCTGCAGATACGAGCATTGATTTCATCTCGGGCAATTACAAAAACAAAACGTACCCAAAGAGCATACGGCTGGGCATCGCTGTTCTAGATGATTTTCAGGTGCTGAACACGAATTTCTTCAGAAATGATCCATCAGGTCTAGATTAATAGTAATTTGAGCTTAAAGTTACTTAGTTTGCCCATTTTGACCCTTCTTAGACACGTTTTATGGAAAATCTATACTTGTTTGTTTTAAATCTCTGTAATAAAGAATTACTTCTTATTTTTAATTTCTTTAATTCTGCTATTTCTTTAACCGAGAATATACCATTTTGAACACAAGCGCTCAAAACTATTAAGTCGTCTACTGCCGAAAAATATGCTATTCTAATTCACTATAGTTGGCTTGTGATTAGTATTGAATCTCTTAGAAAATTTTCAAAAACATTCATTGCATATCTATGGGCGGTTCAAAATTTGGTAATTTCGAACACATTTACTTAAAATGGTATGTCTTCGCTTAAACAAATTGCAGAAATATTTAGGATTTTTTTTTTTTAAAGAAGGTACTTTGCAAGCCGATGAATTGAATCAAAGCGTTTTCAGTTTCGGTTTTTGAATCGGTTCAGTATTTTTAAACAGACATTGGTCTTTTTTGGGCATCTTAGCTTAAGTAAAATTGAATGTGGTACAAGTTCCTTTCTTAAGAAAACAATCAAGCTAGTCGGTATCAATCCTATGTTTCATTTGACGAATTCAAATACCAAAGTGATTACTGATTTTCGATTGCCAGTGACTCTCTGATGAATGGCATTAATTGCAGGAATTAAGATCTTCTCTGAAGGGCTGGCAAACTATCGATAGTGGCGCCATACAATATTTTCGATAATTTTAGAAAAAAGATTCGATACTATCGATAGTATCGTCAGAATTTTGTGTTCTTACTTATAATTAATCCAGTCTTACTGAAATTTCTCCCCGATTCTATGGATGTTGCAGGAATACTCAGGTATTTTTAGTGAATTCTTTCGGACTACCATCGTTGTGCTGAAAATATAGAAATGTACCTTATCATTGGACTCAATACTTATTCATATAACATTCATCCAATACCTTCCAATAGTTAGGCGGATTTATATCCTCAGTAAAATGTTTCATTGAAAAATATTGGCGGAACGCAACAATGACGTCTGTTCTTTTGGAAAACTCTCAATGTTTTGCTTTACGAATTGATATAAATTTTCGCTCGGAGGTATTTGCTTTGGGATTGGTGTATGCTACTCTGGTCCATCAATGTTGCAATTTTGATAGTTCAGTTTGCCATTTTCAGTTTGAAGATCTGGTTTTAAGAATATGATTGCGTTTTAGTTTTGATAATTTTGCATACCCAAATTGTAGCTGCCTAGCCGCAACCTATTTTCGAGGAATACTGATGAAACTTACAAAAATGCTCGTAAAAAATCTATCGATAGTGTAAAAAGAAAAATTCGATAGGGACGATATTGACAAAGATTCGATATATCGATAGTTTGCCAGCTCTACTTCTCTGGTTTTTGAACTTTTTATTAAATAACAAGTAAGAAAGTCGGTCAAGCCTGACTGTAATTTACTCTGTGCCTCCCAAAGTTTGTATAAATCTGACCAATTTTAAGTAACAGCATCGCGAACTGTTTGGGTGTATGAAGTGCTGCCGTTATGGCCGGTGCTTTCCTTATAATTCGACTGTTGTTCATCCGATCATTATCAATTCTTTGGTGGATCGAGTAATAATACTTATTACCATGTCTATAATGTAACAACCATCTATCTAGTATATGACCTACCGATATGAGAGATTCGGCTAAAGGTTCTTGAAAAAACATATTGATTTGTGAGTTACCAGCTCAACTGCTCGGAGCTAAATGATTCATGCTGCTAACGACTATCAGGAACCGTTCTGTATCAGGTGGTTAAACACTTCTTAAAAAATCAAGAAGAAAAAATACTGAATCCAAGAATTCGCTCTCGCCGATTCGATCTTCATTTCTCTGGGTGTAAGACAAGATTTCTCACACTTGTTCTTTGATTCATGATTTAGAGCCGATTTAAAATCTTCTAGATAATCCTAACTGTCACATAAACATACAAATAGAGTAAATTCAGGGCTTATCTGTCACATAGCAGCTATCTAGAAGATTTGAAATCGGGCCTTAATAAATTAAGCTATTAAGCCAAGCTGTTTTCATTTGATATATTTAATTTTATATAATTTATTTATAAACTAATTTTTAATTTACTATGTAGGTAACCCAACTGCCAGCATAGCTTAATCATTCCGCACATTGTTATTAACTTGGTCAATGTTGACTCTAGGCAAAAACACAACAACAAAAATTCACACAAATCAATGATCAACGTATCAGTTAGTTGTTAGCTTAAGAACGAGACGGTTCAAGTTTGAAGTGGGTGCTGTCATCAAACACACAAAATGCCTTGTCTCTGGCAATGGCTCATCATAGTCGTAAGCCTGTTGTATCTCTTCCACATCCCGCAGACTGAAGCAGCCTCCAAAAGGGGTAAAGAAAGCCAATAATTAATGTATGAATTGCACATTCAGTAAATTTTTTTCATTTTGATTAGTGAAAATGTGTCTACAACCCACCATCAGTGGTCGCTGCTTTGGCTATGTGGAAAGTTATGCCTATAATCCGATCAAGCGTCATTGCGAGTCCTTCATCTATGGCGGCTGTGGGGGTAATGATAATCGGTTTGCCAACAAGGCCGAATGTGAATTCAATTGTCGTGATATTTAAATAACAAACTACAAATTTTCATTAATATTACGCGATTTGTGTATTTTTAATTTGTGGTTTCATTGGCTTTAAGGCGATTTCGTCGCTTAACGTGTCGCGGATTATTACAAATCTTTTCGCAATGCTCGAGAGTTTCAAATAAACGTTTACTGCTGCAGCCCATAAAATAGCAATGCTGGGTCTCCACATCATAGTAGATGCCAAAAGTGCTGGGCCCACAAACGCCCGTTGTGCTGGGCTTAACCATGCAGGGATCACCTGAAGGAGGCAAGAAGAGATAAGAAAATCAGAAAATGTTAAATAATGGAGGATTGATTGTGGTGGAGTGTGTGTGTGTGTCTACTGTTTGTATAGGTTTGTTAATTTTCAATGAGCTCTGAACTGATCTAGTGCCAAAGTGCTTAATGAATTGCCGGCTTATAGGAATTTCCCTGGGTCTATGGAAAATATTGATTTTAATTAGTTTTTCCTTATCAATTGCAATCAATACAACTGACTTTTCCCAAGTACAACGATGTTTTCTATACTTGACAGTGTCTCGCTTTGACTTTTTAAAGGGGGGATATGCACAGTTTCTGATCTTTTTAGGCTACACCGTACCTAGGCGAAATGACAATCAAAAACTTAGACACAATAGTCCAGCTACGCTTTTTGGACTAAAATTTCAATCATCCAATTGAAATGTGAAATCAGACCTGATCAGTTATCACCCTCAAGTTAATTTTCCCAAAAATAAAAGCCACTTTTTGGGGTATACATCAGAGGAAGCATCTCCAACCCTATAAAGTATATATATTCTTGATCAGCATCAACATTCGTGTCGATCTAGCCATGTCCGTCTATCCATATAAAAAAAAACAGATCTCATGATGGTAAGAGATAGAGGTTTGACTTGTATGGGACATATACTTCTTATACTTTCAGGCAGATCAAGCTTATCAAGACCCCTCCCGCCCCCGCAAATTGGAAAAATCGTCACATCTTCCACAGTTTTATAGATATAAGGTTCGTTCCTTCTGGAAATATTTAGTAATCGGGATTCTTTATCGAAAGGAATGCTAAGGATCGGATAAAAAATAGTCGAGTTATAAGGAAAACAAACAATTATTGGCAGCATCAGTCGGAACGGTGATGGGCAGCACTTCACAGGTACAGAGTATATTATAGTCGGGCTGGACCAACTTTCTTACTCGTTTTTACCTTGGCAATGTCAATTTATTAACTAAATTAATTCGAAATTCACTCTATTCTCAATTCAATTCGGTCTTTCATCGATTGAATTGAATGATTTTGAATCTCAAGCAACATTCACATTCATTCAAATTCATTGGAGAAAGTGTCAAAATTTATTCAATTCACTTTGAGCATGAAGCCTTCATGAGTTGATTTGAATGCAATCATGCAGCCCTCTTGTATACAATGTCAGAAAAATCCAGAAATTTCTGACTCAAATCAAGATTTTTTAGTTTTAAATTTTCATTAAGCCAGGATTTAATTACGAAATTTTTGAGTCAAGCGTGTTTTCTTATTAAGAATTTTAAGAGCTCAAACAAAGCATAATCAAAGTTAAATTAAGTACTTTATGTCCGTAGAATAACGAATAAAAGAACGAAAAAAAACAGAGCGCTTGCTGCTGCTCCGACTGGCGCCGCTGACCTGAAGCAGCAGCTCCGGCTTGCTCTGCTGAGCGCAAGCAGCGAAAAGCAAAATGTCAAAAAAGCATTATGCCTGGACTGTTGGTGCTGTTTGCTTGTTCTCAGAAATCAGTTTTAGTGCTTACTTTGACAGCGACTTCTGAATTTTCTCAATTATTGTAGTTTTTTAAACACTGACTTTATAGTTAGCGGAAGATTGTTAATAAGGCTGAAAATCTTAAATGAACGGTTCCCTGAACACGATATGAAGATCGTTCAAGGCCACTATAACTGAAAAATCGGTATAGAAGGATTGCTTTAATCTACATAAGACAATCTTCAGTAAGAAGGATAGCCTGTTAGATAAAGAGCTGTGACTGTATTTTCCCAATTAGATTGAAAACTGTTTCTTTATATTTAGAAAAGCCTATTTAACTTAGATGATAATCGAAAACATTGCCGAGATTCAAAATCGCTCTATTCTGAAAGCGATGTTGAAAGCATATTGAGGAAATATTTTAAGTTCAGGTTAGTTAATCGCCTGACAAACTTGTTGCTCGAAATGACCTGAGTTTAAGTACTTTGATTTTCTGAACAACAGTTTTATACGATTTCGATCAATTTTTATTGCTGCAATATACATATGAACCGAATGTTATTGGTTGTTGATGAACATACTTTTGCGAAAAAGTTGATCAAAATTGTTTGTTTGAATCTAAGTAGAGAAACAGAAGAGTGAAGCGATAACTTGGAAAAGTAGGCGGAGGCTTGGCACAGACTTGGAGATCAGTTTGCCGCTCAAGCCAGAATTCATACATATTTTTTGGCTTGACACAACCCAAAGGGCCAAAGCCGAGCTCCTCTCAATCTCTTGGCTTGTGTGCTTCTAATTTTCGAAAAAGTGTAAGGGACCTACAGTTTTACACCGAATCCGAACGGCAGTTTGAGAAGCTTTTTCATGGTTAATTACTTCAAAGCTGGCGCCAACAGCAGAATTTTCATTAGATGTTCCGAAGCGGGATCGAACCCACGATCTCTAGCACAGCGGGACACCTAGCCGCTGAGCGGCACCCGGGTACCGGAGTTCAAAGTGCTTGGAAGTCGTGGGATAACTGCACGGCTGACCGAAGGAACGCTGACTTAACACAAGACACAAAGTAAAAAAATAGGGGAAAGTTAACTTCGGCTCGGCCGAAGTTTTGTCAGTTTTTACAAAAAACACTTTGAGGAGTCTTTTTCGAGTCGCCTTGCTGATTAAAAAAGAGTGGTGATTAAAAGAAGACTCGAAAAAATGTGATTCATTGAAATAAGACTAACAAAACGTAAAGCAATCGAAAAATTGATCGCGCTGGTGATTGAATAATGAAATTGTTTTGGTCTAACTATCTTATGTCTTTCTTCTTTTATAACGGTGCTTTCTTATCTGAGTTCAAGTCAAATTCTGAATTTTTCTTTATTATTTAGTTGCAAAGTGCAAGCGTTAAATTTTTGTAAAAAAGTTTAAATTAAAGTTTATACATTTTTGAACCTAAGCATTCAAAATAATGCTTTAATAAGATAATGTCAAAAATTGTTTTTAATAAGATAATTAAAAATGTGCAAGAGCAGAACTGAAACTTTATTTGTATTCCTTGCATTTCTATTGGATCAGTAAAAGGAGTCTAAAAAGACTCAACTATTTGACCTATACTTTTCTAAGGACTAACTTTATAGATGTCTGATTTCGACCAAACTTGGTGGAATCATGGAAAAGCATAATACACTGTTAATTACGAAATTTGGAGGCGATCCACTTTTTTTTTAAGCTTATTTTGTATTTATTGGATCTTCTCTTAATGAGACTAACAATAATTTTTCAGATCTTAATCTAGAAACTATTTTATAAACCATCCCCTGTTGGAGATAGTTTGTGTTCTGCGGCCCTTCAAGTCAGTCGCTGGGTTGGTAGGTCATTTCTCCTGAGACGAGAATGCGTTGCTAGCATGGAAAGAGATTTTGCAAGTTGGTTTGGGTGGGTAAGAAGCTTCTCAGAATCCCATTTAAAACAAAAAGTTTTTCTCACTAGAACTTCTTTTTCGACCGATCCTTCATACTGCAGCTATATGCTATAGTCAACCGATTTTGATACAACTTTGTAGAAATGTGTCCAAAGTATATAAAATAAGTGTTTGCCAATAATAAGGACGTTTTCATTAAAAAACAAAAAAGTTTTTCTCACTAGAACATGATTTCGACCAAACTGTTTGGCGGAGCTATATGCTATAGTCATCCGATTTCGACCAAACTTTGTAGAATTGTGTAAAAGTATATAAAATAAGTGTATGCCAATGATAAGGACGTTTTCATTAAAAACAAAAAAGTTTTTCTCACTAGAACTAGTTTTTCGACCGATCGTTCCTATGGCAGCTATATGCTATAGTCATCCGATTTCGACCAAACTTAGTGAAATCATGGGAAGAGATAGTAAACTAAGAAATACGTACTTTGGAGGCGTTTCCATTAAAAACAAAAAAGTTTTCTCTTTAAGACTAGTTTTTCAACCGATCGTTCCTATGGCAGCTATATGCTATAGTCATCCGATCCGGCCGGTTCCGACAAATGTGTAGCGTATTTGTACCAAAAGACTTCGTGCAAAGTTTGGTGAGGATAGCTTTAAAACTGACGGAGGAGATAGCATAGAAACAGACGGACAGAAGGACAGGGCTAAATCAACTCAGCTCGTCGTGCTGATCAAGAATATATATACTTTATGTGGTCGGAGATGCTTCCTTTTATGCGTTACAAACATCCGGACAATTTTATAATACCCTCTGCAAGGGTATAAAAATAATTTATTCAAGTGGGCCAGTGGGAAACGTATGAGGATCAGTGCGTCACTACAGCACCAAATTTCTCCAATGCAAATGCAATGCGTCTAACCGCAGTTTCTTTTCTCTGAAACATGTATCAATCCGCATAATTTCAAGAAATCTCCCTCCTACCCTATGAGTAACAAGCTTTATATTGAAGTATTATTTTGAAGAAATCGAATTAGTAAGCAAATTTTCCCCATAAAATTTTGGTCGCGATTATTCACAATTTTAAGTGAACGCGCACTTGCCCTTAGGATCGGAAATTTACAAAGATTAAATTAATTAAAATCATTCACAGTTTGTTCTCTTCAATGGGCCAACTTATTCGACAGCAATAGTTCTAGTAAAACTAAAATACTTACGCCCGCGTGCCTCGATCATCTGTTCCTCCAAACATATCGCCAGGACTATCCATAGACCCAAGGTCATCCTCAACTGGCTGTAGCTGGCTTTCATTATTGCAAAATACTTTCAATTGCTTTTGAACTGTACAGGAAGTTTTTTGCTTGATATTATTTTCCAATTTTTTTTGATGGTTCTTATAAAATTCAGCTCTGTATTGCGGCTGGTACAGCTTCCATCAGTCTGGCCATAGAAGCGCTTTTAACGGTGTCACTGACGTTGTTTAAGAAAAATGCGCAGCAGCAGTTCGTCGCCATATATAAGAAGTAAAATATCAAAACAAAACTGGGTGTCTTCTCTATAGGTTATTCTCCTGTCTAGTATATATGTATATAGATGGGCACGATCTATTCACAGTCTTCGTGGAATTTATGTGTTTTTTTTTTATACTCCGACCAGCACAAAGTTCAAATAAGGGTAACCAGTGGTGTCTCCAGTTCTCCGATTCACAAAGTGATTTGTTATTTTTTGAAATGGACTTTGGTTATAGAATTATTGTAACATAAGCGGAAAATTAAATTTTGGGCTCGCCACACTTTTGGTTACTGGCTAAGTTGATGCTCTGGTGTGAGAGCTCTGTCAAACTCGACTCGAAACCTCGAACAAAAGGCACATTCGTAATCAGGCTGTGCTGTCGCTGCCAGCAGAGGCAGCGTTCAGTGCTGATAAGAGCGGACACTACGCCGTATCGGAATGCTGCCGATGATGATGATGCTATGAATTGACATCGAACAGCGCTGCTTGTGTACTGATATACCGGCTAAAACTGGCAAGCGCCTGTTGCTGAAGACCAGACTTTGTGGGCGATTTACGAAAATGATGCTGTGGTAATGCTCTAGAAATAGAACATTTTTGATAGACTCTTTAAAAACTGAAAATACCACAAAAATTAATCCATATGGGCTTAAATCAATTTCAAGCGTTTATTAACAAGTTATTACCGGATATTCTTAAACCAAGTAGAAAAGGATTGATTTAAGTCCAAAATTTAATTTAATTTTTTGGCACGGTTTTTCACACTTCACAGAGTAGTTAATCATAGCCTCGATGCCTTTGAGAAAAAGAAATACAAGCCTTCGATAGAGTCAGGCATGAGGGTTTGATGTATAAATTGAAGCCGATACTCCCGGAGTGTCTGTGGAGACTTATTGACAGAGCTTTCTCTGTTGAAGTGCGTGAAGCGCGATCCTTGTTACGTCCTATTCGAGCTGGTGTCCCGCAAGGAATTGTTCTTGGCCCTGTTTTGTACACAGTGTATACTGCTGATCTTCCATATCTTGATACACTATCTTTTTGGCTTCAAGCAACAGTCGCAGATCTGCCACTAAAAAAGCTCAGGAATTTCTCGACGAATTTGAATGTTGGGCCTCACGATGGAATAGCAAGTTGCTACACTTCAAGACCCAGACCAGTTTTGGTTCTTTTAAGTCTTCTGGAAAGCAAAGAATATTCAAATTGCTTTTAACTTTGGAAAATCTTGCTTGGAAATTCAATTAAAGACCTTTAACTAAACACAAAATCTTGGAAGTGTCGCTTGAAAAATTTAACTGAAACTTATCAGTGCACCAATGCATTGGTAAGGTACCGGGAGAAATGCTGGAAAAAGAATGCCAAAACTAGAGCGTAAGGTTGGACCACCTAAGGATTTGCCACGGGCAACATTAACATGAAATAATATTTAAAAAATAAATGGCAGGCATTGATGTAAGTATATATAGTAAATATATTCGAAATGCTCATTATAATGTTCATTAATAAAAGTCAAAAATATAAAGAAAGCCGAAGGATCTTTGCACCATATTGTCTGCAGCACAACTGAGACAACTCTAAGAGGGACGCACTTGTTGGATGAACCTGTTAAATGATCAGATATTGTCATATCGTCATCTGACTCAGAGAATTCAAAATTGTGTTTTTTGACTTATGAGAGTAATTCTGTTATCTGGTCAATTCTACGTATTGTTTTGTTTATTAATTCTGCGAAATTATAAATTCCTATGAATGCACAAAGATCATCAAAAGTCAAATTTGAGGGTAAGTTTCATAATTGTATGTATACATGTGTGTTTTCCTTGCTGAAACCCTTCACTCGTACATATAACAGGCATCTCTTGCACACTAAGGGCCCATTTCTCAATGTGCAGTTAGTCAACTTGACAGGAAGTTTAACCGAATTTGAGTGTGTCTCAGGCTGTGTGTGGCGTGGATCTACTTAGCCTTAATTATATGCCACATAGCTCAAGGCCCAGCCATTGTGCGCTACGCAACACCACAGAGAGAAAGAAGACACCGCTCATGTTTTTTCTTACTGTCCAATCCTAAAGGAACTTGGGGTGCTATACTGGAAACGAGATACTCTCACCGAGCAGGAAATGTACAAGCTCTTAAGCGGAAGCAATTGGCGCTCGCTCACGTCCTATCTTAGAGAGTGCCTGCAGTACCGACGCGATTATCTAATGGACTATGGAGACGTGTAAACACACAGAGAAAAAACAGTGGCAATATCAATTCCATCTGGGATGGTTAACTTTATATTTGGCAAATATAATTTTTTTCATATCATTTTGATGCTAAAAAATGTCATATTGAATCTAAATAATATCATTTTGATATTGAATATTAAATTTTAAGTGATTAATATCATTATTATATTACATTAATATACTTTTGTTTAGAAAATTCATCAAATTGATATAAAAATATTTCACTTTTATATGAATTTCGGGTCATTTCAACTTTATCATACGGTTTTTTTAAGATATGAAAAATATAACAGAATATGAAATTTTTTTCTGTGCAGGAATGAGGATAAAGGGAAAATGTCATACTTTGGCTAACGACAGCAAATTATTAGATTTAAAGTTTTAGCTTTTTAATTTTTGTCAGTACAAAAGTAAAAAAGTTGGGTGTTATGGGTGGTCAAAATTAATTTGGGTGAAGGTGATGCATGTTTCATGGGTTGGAGATAGGAAAAGAGTGTTTAGGTAGGGTAGGATATATAAAAGAGTTGTGGGGGATATTTGAAAACAAAGATAAAAAAATTAATAGAAGGGTAATTATCTATCGGCTTTTAATGATAGAAAAAATATAACATTGACCCCAGATAATACCATTTTTTTTTCTGCAGGAATTGAGGATAAAGGGAAAATGACACCTACTTTTGGCTAACGGCAACATGCCACAGCCAATTCTTTATTATCATTATGAAATTTTTAATGTTTTAGCTTTTCGTCACAATTGTTTATTTACATTTGTCAAATATGTACATAGTCAAAATGTATAGAACGCATTAATAGATACAATGAAAATAAATTTCAACTACTATTACTAGGATTGTAGCAGGGCATGGCGGCGCTACGTTCTTATGCATGTGGCAACTTCCTTATCACTGCGACTGAATTCTGTGTAGTCAGCGTTCCTTTGATAATCTGTGCAGGTTAACAAGTGTTCTCAGCAATAGCTTTTGATTCATTGCAATCAATTTTAATAAATTTTTCGCAAAAATATTACCAGCTGCATTCAATAGCGTTCAATAGCATAGTCCATAACAAAAATACCTAATTTGTTGACCGTGTCTGGTCACCCTAATGCAGCGATAGAAATTGATCGATATCAGATGAAACTGCTGTTGAGAAAGCCAAATGACTTGACCGCTTGTCAACTGGAGGAAAAAATTTGACCGGCGGTTGGTCAGCCGGAACCTTTGAGAAATCGGCCTAAAGCATTCAATTGCATTTAAGCGGCCACATCGAAATGTACTTCAAAACCACTTTATTGGTAATCAGTGCTCTGCTCTGGTATTTAGTTGGCCTCCAGGGGGCAGCAGAGGATCAAGGCGATTTGGTGGTGGAAAACAGAAGACAGAAGTCGAGTTGCCTTCTAAAGTAATCAATTTGGGTTGTCTTCCGATTGCAAAATCAACCTCTCGAAAAGTAAAATAAGTCCAAATTTGTCAAATTTATTTAAAACAAGTGTGCACCTAAGGTTTTGTTTTAAAGCTTTGTTGATGCAATCTTAAATCATTGAAACAATTTTTGCTAGAAACTGAGACATATTTTTCTTAAAGCTATGTACTCAGACAAATACCCTTCAATAGTAAAAGGGTAACTTGCTAAATAATTGCAAACCATTTTTTTTTTTTTGCTTCTACCTAGCTAAACCTATTGCTATCAGCTTTTAGACAGTCAAGGCTGCGGCGCCACGCGATTTTAGCTGGGTATGAGCTGAGGCATTTCTTGTCTGAGCTTGTCTGAGACCAGCTCAAGCTAAGAGGCAAGCTAAAAGTCTTAGCAACCGTTTAGCTAGAGTACATAGCTTAAGTAGGAAGCGTCCAACTAACGAAGTTTATGGCATCAGTTGTTTGCAATCATGGAATGGGGCTCGCTCGAAAATCGTGTTGTCGTGATGTGTCTGCAAAGATGCGGCTACGAAAAAGGTTAAATCTTTCGGATGTTGCCCCCACTGTAGTTCCCCTGAAACTTTGTGTATCGGACCGTGAAGATATTTGCGAACGCCTCATGCCATCAATGTCAAGTCATTAAGTCTTTGGACATGAATATTAGCATATCTGAGTCCCAAGTTATAAAATTTGACTAGGGACTCAGTGCATACAAGAGACAAACCGGCCACTTGCTCACAACAGCATCGAAACAAAAACGCAAGACAAAATCGAATACATTGCGTCGCAAGTGCGCGAACAATGCTCACAGACGAATTCTGTTAACTGACGAAAAAATGTTTATTATAGAGGAATCGTTCAACAAACAGAACGATAGAGTGTATGCTGTGTCATCAGTACAAGCGTCCAAATTCGTTCAGAGAGTTCACCATCCGGCTAATGTAATGATTTGGTGCGGATTCGCCGATGATGGGTTCACCAAGCTCTATTTTTGTCAAAAGTAGTGAAAACTTCGTCGAAAGTGTATCAATCCGACGATTTGGAAAAGGTTGTGAAGCCTCTCATGACATTATTTGCAAACAAGCCGTGGACTTTTAAACAAGACTCCGCTCCAACTTACTAAGCAAAAACGACTTAAACATGGCTAAAAAACCATGTACCGAATTTCATTTCCACGGATGATTGGTCAGCAGGTAGCCCAGACCTGATTCTATTGCACTACAAACTGTGGTCCGTTCTCGAGGCTATGGCTTGCTCTACTCGACACCCAAATATTGAATCCTTAAAGCGCGCCCTTGTCCGAGCAGTGGACAATTTATAGTGGATCCTGCGATTGTTTTCATATGAAGTTGAGTACGATCGAAGTAGGCATTTTAATTAAGAATATAATATTGTTACATAAATCGAAACAAGCAGGCCGGAAAATTTGGGGCAAAGTTAAATGCAATATTTTTATTCATTCTGTTCTCGGAATTTACAGAACGTGTGTAACTTCCGTTCGGCTAGTTACATTTATTTATTTTTTTTTATTTTTTTTTTATTTATTTTTTTTTTAATAAAGAACTTTTCATATTTAACAGCAAGAGGTGAATCAACCGAATACTCCACCTCCTGGACGCGTTTCAAATATGCTGTGAAGCATCGGAAGGTGATAATAAAAGGCAAGGAGAACAATGCCCGGCCCTTGTGGGCATCAGAGTCCTGCAGTGAAAGCCTATTGGTCTCAAAGTGTGTACTAAAGGTGTGCGCGTGAGCGAAATAAAAAATCTACTTGCGCACGATTTAAGCACGTAGTTTTTGGTGCGTTTTGCGACTCTCACAAATCGGCTACTTTGATTTAGACATTTCTTTAGTCGCTTACTCCTAAGTCTTGTATTTAGCATGGGCAACGTTTTCGTTGTGAAATTTTTATATTTTTTTGTGTAAGTTTAATTTCCCTTGGTTGTTCTTGATTACACCAGAGTCACACCGACACCACCTGTGCCACGCTGAGAAGAACATGACAAAACTCCTTTGCATGGCCCATGTCTTCAATGTGCTATTTCTGGGCGGATACTGGTTTTCAGGTATTCCAGTGACCTTGGCTTGTTGATGTACGCCTTTGCTTTCCAATAGTCCCACAAAATGAAGTCTGGAGACGTCAAATCTGGTTTTAAAGAATGACCTCAAAAAATCGATTGCTCCGCGGCTTGTGTGTGGTGGAGCGCCATTTTCTTGAAACCATTAGAGCACCAAACGCTTTCGGCAAAGAATTGGCTTAAAAAAATTGGTTATTACGAGGTGTGTTCAAAAAGTATCGCGAATTTTGTGTTTTTTTCAAAAATTATTTATTTATTCATGAATATCTATTTTGTCCCCTTCAAAGTAATCCCCATGAGATATTATACACTTGTGCCAACGGTTTTTCCAATCTTCGAAGCACTTCAAAAAATCATTTTTTTTATCTTGTTCAGCTCCTCCTTCGATGCCGTCTTTATCTCGTCAAGCGTAGCGTAACGTCGTCCTTTCATGGGCCTCTTCAGTTTAGGGAACAAGAAAAAGTCACAGGGGGCCAGATCTGGGGAATACGGTGGCTGCGGCATCATTAGTGTGTTGTTTTTGGCCAAAAAGTCGCGCACAAGCAACGATGTGTGAGCAGGGGCGTTATCGTGGTGCAAAAGCCAATTTTTGTTCTTCCACAAATCCGGGCGTTTCTGGCGGATTGCTTCGCGCAAATTGCGCATAACTTGCAGGTAATATTCCTTATTGACCGTTCTTCCCTGTGGCAAGAACTCATGATGCACCACGCCCCTGCAATCGAAGAAAACTGTCAGCAAAACTTTCACATTCGACCGAACTTGGCGCGCTTTTTTCGGTCTTGGTTCGTGCGGCAGCTTCCATTGAGATGATTGAGCTTTGGTTTCCACGTCATAACCATAAACCCACGATTCGTCACCAGTTATGACCCTCTGGAGCAAATTTGGGTCGTCGCGGACAGAGTTTAACATCTCATTAGCAATGTTCATGCGATGCTGTTTTTGGTCGCAATTGAGCAATTTTGGTACGAATTTCGCGGCGACCCGTCTCATGCCCAAATCATTGATAAAAATCGAATGGCACGAGCCAATCGATATGTTTAGGTCCTCAGCAACTTCTCTAACGGTGATTCGACGATTGGCCAATACCATTTTCTCCACTTCATTAATTTTTTCGTCTGTTGTTGAAGTGCTCGGGCGTCCGGCACGCTCTTCGTCGTTCACATCTTCTCG
Source organism: Lordiphosa collinella (assembly GCA_018904265.1). Taxonomy (NCBI): domain Eukaryota; kingdom Metazoa; phylum Arthropoda; class Insecta; order Diptera; family Drosophilidae; genus Lordiphosa; species Lordiphosa collinella. The sequence continues at coordinate 81,715 of JAEIFV010000851.1, read as the reverse complement.
GCCTTCTGAGAACATTTTGTACCACCGATAAACGTTGCTTCGGTCCAAGGTAGCTTCTCCGTATGCCACAGTCAACATTCGGAATGCATCCGCGCACTTAATTTCGTTTTTCACACAAAATTTGATACAGGTTCTTTGATCCATTTTTTTGAATAGGTAAAAATCGAAGACGATCCAAAACACGTGCAAGCAAAGCAGCTGTCAACAATTAAGTGAACATTCAAAATGGCCGAGCTTGTCGGCATAAGTGAGAGACATGAGTACCAACATAACGCCACAAAAAAATCGAAATTCGAATATACGTAACCCGCGAAAATTCAAAATTCGCGATACTTTTTGAACACACCTCGTATTTCAAATAAGTTGAAACCATTGAGTAACAAAATAAAAAGAAGAAGAAAGTTTTGATAAATATTCATTGTCCCTTTTCAAAATAATTTCAAGTAAATATTGCCTCAAGAGCAATGAAAGATTCCGATTCTGATTTTGATAGTGGATCCTGCGATTGTTTTCATATGAATTTGAGTACGATCGAAGTATGCCTTTTAATTAAGAATATAATATTGTTACATAAATCGAAACAAGCAGGCCGGAAAATTTGGGGCAAAGTTAAATGCAATATTTTTATTCATTCTGTTCTCGGAATTTACAGAACGTGTGTAACTTCCATTTGGCTAGTTACATTTATTTTATTTTTTTTTTTATTTTTTTTTTTTTTGAATAAAGAACTTTTCAGATTCAATAGCAGGAGGTATGTCATCCAAACGCTCCACCACCTGAACGCGTTTCAAATATGCTGTTAAGGATCGGAAGGTGATAATAAAAGGCAAGGAGAACAATGCCCGGCCCTTGTGGGCATCAGAGTCCTGCAGTGAAAGCCTATTGGTCTTAAAGTGTGTACTAAAGGTGTGCGCGTGAGCGAAATAAAAATCTACTTGCGCACGATTTAGGCACGTAGTTTTTGGATCGTTTTGCGACACTCACGAATCGGCTACTTTGATTTAGTCATTTCTTTAGTCGCTTACTCCTAAGTCTTGTATTTAGCATGGGCAACGTTTTCGTTGTGAACTTTTTATATTTTTTTGTGTAAGTCTGATTTCCCTTGGTTCTTCTTGATTACACCAGAGTCACGGCGACACCACCTGTGCTACGCTGAGAAGAGCATGACAACACTTCTTTGCATGGCCCATGTCTTCAATGTGCTATTTCTGGGTCGATACTGGTTTTTAGGTATTCCAGGGACCTTGGCTTGTTGATGTACGCCTTTGCTTTCCCACAAAATGAAGTCTGGAGACGTCAAATCTGGTTTTGAAGAATGACCTCAAAAAATCGATTGCTGCGCGGCTTGTGTGTAGTGGAGCGCCATCTTGTTGAAACCAGTAGTGCACCTAACGCTTTCGGCAAAGAATTTGCATCAAAAAATTGGTTATTATATCGCGATAGCGCTCCTGATTGACGGCAATCTTCATATTCGAAAAAGAACGCATAATAAACATTAAAGCACAAACGCCGCACCAAACCGTGACTTTTTCATCGTACCTCTTGAATCTCTTGAGGATTTTCAGTGGCTTTAATACGGCAATTTTGTTTGCTTACCGTTCCAATCAACATGAAATGAGCTTCATAGGTCATGATGATTTTGTGCCAAAATTGCTCGACATCTTCAGCCATTTCGATGACCTGATCTGAGAGGGTTTTGCGTGGCGTGACGCTTCAAACGCGCTATGTAGTATGTCACAAAATTTCAAAAGTTTTTGTATCCGGCACAATTGATTCTAATATAAAATGTCACGCTGAATTCAAATCTCAGATATGTCAAAAGTAGAACGGTTTTTGAGATAACGCTAAATTTTCAATTTTAGTGTTTTGAAAAAAGGTAGGTCTACTAAAATGCTATTTTCTCTGGTTTTAGTCAACCGATATGTATAAACTGGAACAGAAATTAAAGATAATTTATTATTGTTTAAAATTCAATCATAAATGAAGAAGTTATGGCACTTCAAAGTAGGATTTTTGAAAAATGTTTGATAATTTTGAATTTTTTGTCGCCTTTCATTAAGTTTTTTTCAATCTTACCATACAAATTGCTCAGGTCTCAGATATTGACAGGATTGGAAAATCTCTTACGAACATTTTTTGCCCTTGGTCATCGAAATCGGATGAAAAATAAACGCTACATTCACAATTAAGTAAACATACCTCTTCTTAAGAGTATTATTAATTGTTGTTTTGCATGCTCTCCGACCCGTACCTTTGCGCTTTTTGTTTAATAAGTCACATAGGAGTATCCAAACAAAACAAAGTCACATCAGAGAGGAATTTAAGATACTGCCATTTAAAAAATTCCTCTCTGACATTGACATGAAACTAAAATATCGAGTTTTTCCTAGTTTTTTCAGTATAAAAATCACATCTTAGCAAGCCAAATAAGAATAAACGTTGAGCATTAGGAGTTTTTATTGCAGTTCAAGGTTGTATAAAAGTACTCAAATGATGTATACCGCTTTTATTTTTTGTGCAGACTGTGTGTTTCTCGCAACAAGAACCAGCAATAGTCTCCCATCATTGCCGTATCCCACTTGCCTTGGCAGCGAAACTCCCGATACGAGCAAAAGTCTTTACGATGGATAGTCACTGTTTTGGTCACTGTTTGGTGACTGTTTTAGTTGCTGATTCAGTCACTGTTTGGTCACAGTTTTACAGTCACTGTTTTAATCACTGTTTTGGTCACTGTTTTAGTCACTGTTTTGGTCACTGTTTTGGTCATGTTTTGGTCACTGTTCTAGCCACTGTTTTAGTCACTGTTTTGGTCACTGTTTAAGGGGGTCTTCTCATTCAAAACCCGTTTTTTGGACCCTTTTTAAAAAAATTCTTATTTGAAAACGCAAAGAATAATTGAAAACTTTTTTTATTTATTGTATTACAAAAGGTTCAAAGTAAATAGAAAAATTTTTTTGCCTCGATACGAGGGCTGTTCAAAAAGTAATGAGACTTCAAAGTTGGTGGTGAAAAAAAAGGTGTCGTCACGGCGGCCACGATTCCGGGTCTCCGGAGCGTCCGAAATGAAAAAAAAAACGGGGTTATAATCAGTATAGATGTAATTCTCGGCTGAACCTCAAACTTAATTTTGTGATTTTTTTTGACAAAATGGCGGCCATTCAAAAAAAAAATTTCAATTTCGGGCTTTTTTTTGTAGTTTAGTGTAAAAAAAAAATAGTAAAAATTTTTTTAAAACTATGGTCGAGGTTCAGCCGAGAATGGTGACAATTCTGCGTCGATTCCACTTTGTTTCATGAAAATCGGTTCAGTTGAACTGGAGATATCATGGCCGCCAGTTCGAAAAACGCGTTTAAAGTTTGAAGTAATTTTTTTGGAAAAAAAAAAAAAAATCAAAAATGTTTAAGTGCAGTTTTAAAGAGCTGACAATTCTCCGTCGAATTCACTTTGTTTCATCAAAATCGGTCCGGTAGAACCGGAGAAAACTTAACGCATAGGTCAAAATACGAGGGCTTAAAAAAAAGTTGCTCAATGAGAAGACCCCCTTAAGTCACTGTTTTAGGCACTGTTTGGTCACCGCTAATCCACCACTGCTATTGCTGTCTTGCAAAAATCATAGCTGCTGACTTTGCAAAGTAAAAAGCGTAACCAAAGTCGCAAAGACCATCGTAATCTGGATTTGCCCCGCAGTCGACCGTCCGTTAAAGTGCTTCGCTCTAAAAATTGTATTTATTGCGACCAATGCAAAACTTTTGCATTTTCATAAAAAAAAATAATTTGGGTTATTTCACCAATTGCTACAAATGCGAAAGTATTTTTATCTGATTTCGATGACCAAGGGCAAAAAATGTTTGTAAGAGATTACCCAATCCTGTCAATATCTGAGACCTGAGCAATTTTTATGGTAAGATTGAAAAAAAACTTAATGAAAGGCAGCAAAAAATTCAAAAGTATCCAAAATTGTTTAAAAATCCAACTTTGAAGTGCCATAACTTCGTCATTTATGATTGGATTTTAAACAACTGTCGTTTTTTTAAGAAATAATTTTATAATCTGCACCTTGAGTTTTTGACTTATGCGCACTTCCGTAAAGCTAACCGTCAAAATCGACCGGAATTGTGGAAGTACAATAATTGGAATAGCTGCGAAATAGACATGTCAAAAGCTGAAGTATTCTCATTTCGAAATCGTAGCAGCTAAAAAGTCGTTAAAGAATCCAGAAACAGTAAAATGTTTTAGAATTATTTTCATTCTAACAAGTCAGTTCCTTTACTTGTAAAGAAAGCAAAACAGAGAAACTTTTACTCCTAGTTCGGTTTTTACAAGTTCTTCTTCCACCGTAATCAATTCAATTCCTTTTATTTTCGAATTCTTTGCAAATTTTGTTTCTCATTGCTCATTCAAAGTGATGAATACCCCTTCCAAAAGAGTATTTTGAAAACTGACGCAAAGATGGCAAGAATTTCACAGTCTCCGAACATGTTTCGAAATCTAGTACAAAAAAAAGCATAATTACGTCACAGCTTAACCTGCGACCAACATGAAATTTAAGAGATTAGAGTTAGACGTAGACGTAGATCATCAACATTGAACACAAGGTCAGACAATACACTTTGATATTTATTGGTACAATTCATTCATTCACATACAAATCCTGATTTCGTCGCTGGCCGTGCACACATGTGGCCACACAATCATGTAGACTGCCAAAGCTCTGGCCAGGCGTCAAACGACACGCTCCAATCGAATACATTTGACAATCAAAAGTGGCCGGATCATAATAGAAACCCTCTATTTCGACCGTACAAACGCCCACAGAATGTGGCGGCGGCTGTTTGCATATATCTGGGAATATATATAATCGAATGATTTGTGTTAATCATGATTAGTGCAAAACCCATTATCAGAGCTCACTCACTTGGTATGACGGGCAGGCCGGACACAAAACGCGACTCAATGTAGCAGAAGCTAAAGCTTAAGCAAAGCACTAACAATAAGGGCTTCAGCTGAGACATCGGGGCGGGCAACTGCTCGAAACTTTACTAGGCAACTGAGTAAGTGAGCAGAGACTAGCATTGATGGAGGCGGAAAGGCGAAGCAAAGCCTGAAAAAGAGATAAGAAACTGGGGATGATAATGATGAAGCCCCCCCCTACGAAACGAGCAGTGATGCCAAAACAAATTCAACATCAACAAAGGAAAAACAAGAAAGAAAATCGTTCAAGCCCGACTATAACATACTCTGTACCTGTGAAGTGCTGCCCATCACCGTTCTGGCTGTTACATACTTTTGCACAAACTTATTATACTCTGTATAATAATACAGAAATGAGAATCAAACAAGTAAATCATCAAACAGATTTCTCTCCCTTTGAGAGTCTTGCACAAGATGTGCAAGAGAAAAGTAACTGTAAAAGGTCTTTGGATTTGAGTTTTATCTTTAAGAATGAGTCAATGAATGATTGATTGTTGAACTTTTGCAGATTCCAAGATTCTTCATAGAATATAATGTAAATGTAAAATGGCTTGACACAGCCCCAAAGAGCCAAAACCGAGCTGCTCTCAATCTCTTGGCTTGTGCGCTTCTAATTTTCGCACATGAGAAATGGAACTTACAGTTTACTGCCGAATCCGAACGGCAGTTTGAGAAGCTTTTGCATGGCTAATTACTACAAAGCTGGCGCCAACAGCAGAGGGGGGTGACCGGATGTAAAGTTTATTCAAAGAAAAAACTTTTTCATTAGATGTTCCGAGGCGGGATCGAACCCACGACCTCTTGCACAGCGGTCACGCACACTAGCCGCTGAGCCACCCGGCCACAAATAGAATACAATATTACACAGAAACGCGTAAAAATGGAGGAAAAAAAGATATAAGGAAACTAGAAAAATGTAGAGCAAATAAGTAAGGAGCGATCGAAAGAAGGAAATGGGGCGGCTCCAGTTTAAAATATTTTAGAAAGAAAAGTGCTTGAAGATGAGAATAGAATTGATTTCGACTGTCTATGCGTGGTGAATTGAGAGAAGTGCCTATGCTGATTACTCTCGCGTTTTTGTTGTAAGCGGATTCCACTTAAATCAAAGAATATTTATTCTTTAATTCGTGACTTTTTTATGCTTCTTCCGAGAACATTGATTCCTCTATCAAGCTTACAACCAAAAAGATCCTTTCTTTTCTTGCTTAAATCCAAGATGATTTCTTCTTAGATCCACGCAAATTTATTCTTGAAAGGATAATGGATGGAGAACGATGAGAGCGAGTCATGCTTGTCATAAAGGCTACACCCAGAAAAAAGCAGAATAAATAATTTAAGTAGGATCGCTCTTAAAAATAATCTATTCGTTCTTGAATTTTCAAAAATTTCGCTAAATTCATTAACAGCTATGAGTTTTTAGGCGAGGGGAGTGAGGTAAAGAAACTGAGAGAGGAGAGCAAGCACATTTGAGAGAAAAGCTAATAGAGGGGTATGTGGGGAAACGCCATCGATTTTTCTACTTATGTTGCTTTGGAATTGCCAAGCAGTTATGGCATTGCTGTCATCAGTGTAGCCAGAACATGAGTTTCAAAAGTTGCTAGATTTTCAAAAAAAACTTGCTAGAAATAGCTAAAAATAAAAAAAGTTGCTAAAAAAATATCTAAAAACTAAAACTTAAAAAACTGTTGTTTTCGGACTGAAGTCCAATAGATTCTTGTAAGAAATTAATTTGTAATGAGTTACGAAAACAAAAATACTTTAAATGAGGCTTGCAAACCGCTCTGGAACAGTGTTGCCAGAATAAGGGATCCAAAAGCTGATAAGTTTGCGCAGGAAAATTGCTAGAAATAGCTAAAAATTGTAAAGGGTAAAACTGAAAAAATAGTTTTTGAGACTAAAATCCAACAATAACCTAAAAATTACGATGTCTAGTATACATAATTTCGGAACAGAATCAGCAAACTTCAATTTTAATTTAAAAAGAAAAAATGAATGACCGCCGGAAATTTTTTGCATGAAAATTCTTCGTAATTCGCGGTGTATCGAAGGAAACAATTTCCCCAATCGGCTTTTCAAGGTGCTAACACTAACAAATTCTTCAAAAATGACAGAGTCACGCAATGAATTCACAATCTCCCTTTTTTGGAGTCCAAGCCAAACCAGTAACTAAGTGCAACGAAAGCTGAAAGGCCAAAAAATGCTGATCTCAGTACTGAGAATTATGAACCGGAATTTAGTTACTTCGTCCATATCAGCAATATTTGATTTTTTTTTGCTCATTATAATAAATAAAAATATTTTGTCAATTCATTGTACCCAATTTCTACGAAAGAATATAAAGACTGAAGATACCCTGAATGTTTTCATACGACTATCACTACTGTGGATGGAACCCGTCAGGAGGCTCAGTACCGAATCAGTACTAAAATTAGCGCTGATTTGGAAAAGCTGGTACTAAAAACATGGCTTTCCTTGCTTGCTTTTCGGTCATGAATCTAACGCTGGCAATGCGATCTTTAATGACTTTCGCCTTCGCTCATGAGTAGTGAAACTCAACTAAAATCACTTATGAACTAAAACAATTTCTAATGATTATTCCTTAAATTCTCAGTCGGAAATTCACTTCCAAGACTTTTGACTCAGGGGAAGTTCTTTAGCAAAGGTTTCAAACCAATTTAAAATGCGCTATTTTGCTCTTCGTCTTAAGAATATAAAAATTGCTAGAAATAGCTAAACATAAATTTAAAGTTGCTAGATTTATAGCTAATAGCATTTCCGAAAATTTATAAGCATTTCCACTTTCAAAAATGCTAGATCTAGCAACTAAATAGCTAAAATGGCAACACTAGCTGGCATGGAGAGACGGCTGTTGGACTGACAGTTGGCAGGCAAAGGCTGATGCTGCTGTACTCCTCGAGCCGGCAAAACCTTGCTACAAAGTTTGACAGCCAATTTTCTATGAAATCAATTCAAACAAAAAACGAACGATGCACGATCTTTCTTTTGCACCATGATACAAGATCGAACATTTTGGCCATCTAAAATTTGAGTACGATTAGCACTTCATTCAAAAATTTCTCTACTTCAATTGAGAATGTTTCGTAATTGGTTAAAGTATTAAAACTCTTGGATCAAGATCTGGATCTAAAAAATGCATACTCAAGAAATTTCATTCTAAGCGAACTTCTCTCTTCAAACATTCTTGATTCAAGTAAGAAACTCTATTCTTTTTTCTAAGTGTACTTAATTCTAAGACAAAAATTTTGATCTCAAAAAACTACTCTTGATTATAGTATTCTCTTCTTGGATTTAAGAAAATTTCTTCTCATTAAACTTTTGACATCAAAAAATCTTGCTATTATCGTTGATATCGATCGCCTCGACTCATTCTCTGAGTGTATGAGCAATTATAGAGAAAAGAGAAAGAAGAGATACCAAAGTCATTTTAGAATATAATATTAGGAATACCTCATGATTTGATTTGCAATAATATTAACGCCACACTGTGTGAATTTAGTAAGCGGTCTTCTCTTTCCAAAAGAACACAAAGGTAAGCGAATAACTGCTATATTAGTGAACCAAAGGTAACCACAGAAAATTCCTTAATCCAAGCATAAAACAGAGGCTTTCGTTTGTGTCGCTTTCATTTAAGATGAGCAATAAATGTTGTTTAGACTTGATCCCACATTACGACCCCTCCAATGACAATGGCAATACCAAATGAATCCCCTTATGGGTTATTAGCTTTGCCACGGTTTGGGGGTAGAGTGGCGAAGTATAACAAAGCAGCGGTTACTTTTTGGCTGTTCACAAAAAAAAATTTGCAAACAAATTGCTGCTAAGTAAATGCAAGGCATGCAAATTTGGATCTCTGTATGGATGCACTGCTTACATTAGAGGAGCTATTTTGTTTCAGTTTCAATGGTTGGGAAATTGGTTTCTTTTTTTGAGGCATCATAGGGCACATGCATTTCAAATTGCTTTTACATGCTAGGAGTTAAATTTGGCAACTTAGGTCTTAAGGTTGTGTAATAATCTGCTCCTCGACTGATTTGTCCTAATAATTTTTTCTTTGGTACGACACAAGTCGTAGTTTTAGCTCAACCCCACCCCCTTGCAAAGTGGTGACACCTTTGCGACATGCTTGATATGTTTTTTCTTGCGTTGAAAATATTAAAAGAAATGTAAGTAAAAAAGGGTTGGTTGCCTTGGGGGTAAACATTGCACAAATCTATGCAGAACTCTCATTAATCTTGTGATTGCATTTGAGGCACATAATGGACAAGAAATTACATGGCTTGATTGTGTTGATTATGCACTTTTTACAAGCATGTTTACCCCAGCTAATGATGCCTGCATAATACATGAGTTTTTGGGTTTGCTGGCAGGCTCAAAAGATCCAATGAGCAAATGTTTTATGTGTACTTTAAGTGCTTGTACATGGGACAGAAAGCAAAACATCACAGAAGTCAGTGAAAATTGGATCATGCATATTCTGACAAACGCTATCTGTGAGCCCTTCTATGTGAATTTTGGCTTGAAACCTCTGTGGCCTAATCAAAAGTGAAAATGTCAGAAATCCCTCTCCAAGGTTGAATAATTTGGGGTCTTAAGGTATAACATTGTTTTTCAGCTAATCTGTGTTGTTTCGAAAACTCTTCCAAAAGGTCAAACAAGTCGAAAACCAATTGTCTTCAAACTATAATTTTAAAACTTTATTTTTGGGCTAACAAAACAGAACGAAACTAAAAACCAGAAATTTTAGTTGGACCTTGGTTTTAAAAGTAAAATTGCTGGTTGTTTAAACTGAAGTCGAATAAGAAAAAAGATCAAACGGTTATAGAAAAAGCTTAAGGCTAACGGGAACATTCATGGGTTTTTAAAAAAAAGCGTGATTAATAGTATATGTAATTCAGGGCACTTCATTGAAATATAAGTTACGCTTGTATGCGTCGTCCCTGAAATTTTTATTTTTAATAAAATAACCAAACGGGGTGTCGGGGTGGCTGGCGGTGGTGGCGGTGGTGGGGATAATTTTATTCAAAGTGTAGCGCTGAAGAACCAAAGAAAATTTTAGGTTGGACACTTTGGGTTTTTTAAAGTATAGTACAACCGCTAAGGCCCGAAAAAAGTGTAATACAGGTTCCAAGGATTCCATAACGTACATTTTGGGATAAGTAGGTCGAAATGTGTCGGAAATTATAGGCAGTTTCAGGTCATATACTCGTGGATTATTGGGGTTGTAAGCCCTCTTAAGATCTGAAAAGGCACTTATTGTCTCGATATAAAGGAAAAGACGTTTTGAAGAAATGTAGCAGGTTCCTCTGATTCCATAATTAGCATTTTTATTAGACTAGGTAGAAATTTGACGAAGATTTAGACTCAGGTCATATGCACGTGCAATTGCTTGAATTGCAGGCTTTCCCTCTGCATTTAACTCTCTGCTAAAGACACGGTGTTAAAAAGACTACACAGAAAAAGAAAAATTATATTTATATTTTCTCTCTCCAACGAAAAGCCTATTTGATATAGTTAAATTCTTGAAATAACTTTGAATTAACTTACACACCCGTTCACCCCTTTTTTTGAGTACAAAATGTTCTTGAAACAAGCCCATATGTTCATGAATTGAGAAAAAGCGGGCTTAGCAGACTATCGTCACCAAATGGACACGATTTTGGTACATTTAGAACTGATTTGTTTCGCTGTGTAATTAAATATTTCATACGTTGCTTGAAGTTTCGAAATGTAACACAATTTGTCTCTTTCTTTCATCATATTTTCTTAACGTCCTTCACTATCTATAATCAAAATGAAATGCTATAGCTTAGAAATGAAATGAAAATAATAATGATTGACAAAATATCCAATTAACCAGCCCATATCAAAATGAAATTGGAATTCTGATCCGTTCTGATGACCTTTCTTAAGGTGTTCGCTGACTAATCGTGTCTTCGGCCAGCGGGGGTCTTTTCTCGTATCCTGATTCCGATTTGAGGTGAGAGTCTACTACTAAGTAAAAAGTAAAATTAGCTTGTCAAGATGGCACAGCCCCAAAGGGCCAAAGCCGAGCCTCTCTCAATCTTTTGGCTTGTGCGCTTCTAATTTTAGCACAAGAGAAAGGGACCTACAGTTTAACGCCGAATCCGAACGGCAGTTTGAGAAGCTTTTTCATGGCTAATTACTGCAATGCTGGCGCCAACAGCAAAGAGGTGTGACCGGGTGTAAAGTTTATTCACAGAAGAAAACTTTCTATTAGATGTGGCCCACGACCTCATGCTCAGCGGTCGCGCACACTAGCCGCTGAGCCACCCGGCCACAAGTCTACTACTACTGTAGGTAAATGTTTACTTAAAGATAAGCCACACCAAAAATTCTGAAATTATTTTTCCTCGATGGACCGTGAATAATGATTTAAGTGCAGAAATTAATTATTTTCAGTTTTTATTTTCGTCCATTCAAATACTTGCTCCATCGCATTTTCTTTTTGAGTTCTGTTAGTTTTTGCAAGTGAATATATAAAATATATTCTTTATTTATGACTAATGCGTACTTTTGTTTTAATTCGGGTGCGAAAAATAGGAAAACTTGACATCTAAAAGGTTTTGAACTCTTTTCCTCGCCAGTTTTGAGATCAGGAGGCGTTCAGAAGGCATTTTTTTCTAAGTGGTGCCCCCAAAGAAGGGCATAGTCTTCCCCGTGGACTTCCTTCTCCTTAAAATTAATATTTTATTTAATAAATTGTTCATAATTCGCTGTCATACGAGGAATATTTGTTCCGTAGCTTTTGTGGTCGTTAATAAGTTATAAGAAATACAATTCTTACTTTCGATAAATGACTGTATTCAACCTAGTGAAAATCATTAATAAAGTAAACATTTTTTTTTTAAATCGCGCGATTTTTTCTTAAGCTGCTGGCCAGTGTGACCATTTACTCAAGCTGACCAATGCTACCAGACTGCGGCTATCAAAATACTAGCTAGTTTCAGCTTTTAAAGCTCACATTTAAAAATGACCGTTAATATTGTAGTGCTAAATAAAAATAAGTAATTTCTGGCTTAAATAAACGAACTTGATATTAGAATTTTGTAATTGGAACCAATATTTTCGAGATTTTCGAAGTATTCACACCATTTGTATTCAAGGGGATATACTCGTATACAGTCTGGAATTCCAAAGAAAGCGAATTTCAAGAATTTCTCCAAAAACGTTTTATATTAACTTATGTACAAATTTACACTAATATTTTGTAAACTTTCAACTGTATTTTAACATTTTTTATTTGTAAAAATAAGAGACTTTAAGCTGTTACAGTTGATCTACAGGAGCTTCAATCAAAGAAAGGCAATCAGTCTTGTTCTCAATTCCACTTCCACAAAACTTTTGTGATTTTAAACCCATTTTTGTACTAGATATGGTCTCTAAATCACAAAAATTTTGCGGAAGTGGAATTGAGAACAAGGCTGAATATCTTTTAACCGGATCAATAAAAATTTAAAAAAAAAAACTGGGTTTCTTAATGTAATGTAGATTTTTGCTATTAATCGAAGGATTAAGCAAAATGAAATTTTTTGACAAATTTGCAGTTTCTCAACAAAAAAAGAAAGAAAGACAGTCAAGCCCGACTATAATATACTCTTTACCAACGAAAGCTCATTATCGGGGGTGACACAGAAACCTCTTCCAACCATATTCCAACCGAAAACCAATTCTTAGGTGCCACATAAATTTCTTTCGTTTAGTTTCAAACCTCTAGTGTTTTGGGAGGAGATTGAGCAAAATTCACCACCCAAACAGTTTTGATAAGCCAAAATAATATTGGAAATGTTAACAACATTGTTTTTCTGTATACGAGTATGTTGCATCAAAAGAATATTATATTTAATTTGTTTTAATATTAAAATTTGCATTTCAATAATAATTCGTAAAAACCAACCAACCGAAGACTGCCAAGGGTTGCCAATTTTTGCTCTATGAATGGCGCGAAAATATTTTTAAATTTTTCATTTTAATTTTGGGTAACACGACTTTAATTTGAATTATAGTATTAGCGTGAATCATAAAACTTATACCACAACTAACAGATTTCAATGTTTTTCCCTGTTTGGTGGAATGGACAATTATCTTAGACCCAATTGGACCAGTTCTCTTTCCCACTAAGAAAATTAAATCTCTTGAAGATCTGTGGCACCGACGGACTTTTTGAGAGATTTACAAACCAACCGACAGCAAAATCTCTAAAGATTTCTGTCTCACCCCCGTATAAGTTTAGCTGCTGCAGTAGCACAGAGCTCGAAAATAACAATTGAACAATTTTGCCTTTAATGGTCTGCTCAATAACAAATCCGAAAAAATCCATTCACGCTTGCTCTCGCTCTGAGCAGAACACTTCGTTTCTCCTAGTTTTTGTTTTTAGTTGACTGTTCTCAGTTGAGCTTTTCTTGTTTTGCTCATTCAATAACAATTTATAGACAGCGATGAGCAAAAAGCCGAACGACTCACCTCAAAGGGTCTTTTTTTCTTTTATTTTTTTGTTTTGTGTGTGTGTGGCTTGTGTGAGTCGCAAGTCCAAACAGACACCTCACTCACACATGCACACACACAAACGCAAATGACTTTTATCTTCTTCGCTCGCGACGATTTGCTCAGTGAATGAGCAGAGCAAAATGTAAACAAATCCATTGGTTGTTCGTTGAGCACTGAGCGATTCGTTCATGAGCCGATGTGAACGGTTCATCTCTGACTTTTTGCTCAAAGGGTCCGTAAATAACTGTTATTTTTGGACAACGAAAAACGGTCAATTGTTATTTGCTAGCTCTGCAGTAGCACCATCTTCGGAGGATTTATGTACCTTTTAAAGTTGGCGACGACTTTCGCATCCGAATGAATCACGAACTGTACGAGCTCTATGGGGACACTAAGCTTGCCCAGCGCATAAAAAACAACAGCGGCTGCGCTGGATAGGACATGTTACCCGCATGGATGACAACGCTCCAGCAAAACGGGTGTACAGTGGGCATGCGAACGAGTTAAGAGGCAAGCCCGGGACGGGTCGACCGAAACGAAGGTGGCGCGACCAGGTGCAGGGAAACATTTCGAAGCTGGGTGTGCCCTTCTGGTGGCATGTCGATCGGGACCGGGGGGCTATTGCGGACTTTAGTCGCAGCGGCCGAGACCGCAAAACGGTTGTGAGGCCAAAGAAGAAGAAGAGAGAAGAAGAAATCGGTGCGTTCATTCGGACTGACAGACAGACGGACAGACAAACATGGCTATATCGACTTGACTGATGATGCTGTTACATACTTTTGCACAAACTTACTTTACTCTGTGTACCTTTGGAAAAGAGTATAAATATAGCACTATAACCAAAGTTTTCGCCTTCAATTGTTTATAAAAACTTAATATTAATCGTTGAGAAATAAACCTTCATTAACATAAAAAAAACTTGAAAACATATAGTTTAAATATGAGCCTGATCGGCTCAACCGTTTCGGGATTGGTAGGACTTTAGGAAAAAAACCACTAAAGGGGCATTTGAAAGTTATCGCTCAAAATTAAATCTCATAATTTACATACATAACAATCTTTAGTTGTGTCGAGAAAAGTTTTGAATATGTTTGTCTCGCAAACTTTTGTACTTAGTTAAATGAACGTTAGAAAAAATATAAAGTATTTCGCTTTCAAAACTCCTACTAGTTTGGATTACCTAATATTATCTTAAATTATTTTCCTTCAAGTCGAAAAATTCATACCATAAAGTGAGCGACTCCAGAATGGATGACCATAATTTCATTTCATTGCTTGTTATAAAGATAACAAAAATTCCGATTCTAGCTTATCTTTCAGTTTCTTTACGATCGACAAAACATCAACAATAACAACATGATAAATAAACAAACTATTAAAAACAAAAAAATCAAGACCTACTAGATGTAAATGGTATTCCAAACTTAAAGACTAATTAAGCCATCTGGAGGTCTCCGTGGCAGTCAGACCCTCGGAGCGCAGACGTTGCAACATGGGACGATAGATGTCGGGGGTAAATGGTAGCAAAACACCGCGTTCTTGGATTTCACCTGCAAATGGAACAAGCACTAAAGTAAGCGTCCACTAGAATTACTCCAACTAAGCTCACCATCCAAAATCATTTTGGCCGCAATAGCCGCTGGTTTGCCCACAGTCATGGCCATGGCCGAGTGACCCTGAGGCTGACCATAGACTACGAAATTGATGCCACGTTCCTCGCGACGACCATCGGGCCAACGAATGCCCACTTCATGACGCAGGACCACCAAATCTCGTTCCTCGCGTTCTGGGGAAGAATTGGTTTGAAAAACTATGAAATGTACAGTATGTATGTTACCCACCAAAGGCCAAACGCTTGGACAGATAATGACTGAGTGTATCCAAGGGCGTGTGTAGCTTCACCACGGATGTTTCATCCAACAGCCCTAAGCTTTCAATGACTTCCACATCGCCAATGCGTTCGTTTAGTTTCTGTTTCAAATTCTCAAAGAAAATACTGGAATCCGACATGCCCAGCAAATGGGTGACCAATTGACGCCAGGTAACATCCGGGCCGCTGGGATGCAGCAGGGCATGAGGCTCAGGATCAATTAGGCCCAAGAGCTGCATGGGTTTAATGGACTCCGAAAAGCCCTTATACCTAATGGTACCCCTCAGTAGAGTATGCACATCCCTGCCCAAACCATAGAGCGTGCCATATTTGGTAGAGTCCCGATTGGGGAAACCCTCTAGAGCAAAACCGGGCAAAAAGTCCAGGCTGCGTGGTGAGGACATCAATTCTCCTCCTCCTGAGATCTCTACAATCTGACCCCGGCTGAGATATTTGGCCGCCGACAGTGTATTGAGTAGCACACCCCTTGGAGACCAGGAGAATTTGTAACGTAAAGCATTATCGGAATGCTCGGGCGCCGGCAAACCTCCACAGTAGCTAACGAATGACTCGACAACGGCACCCTTCGCCTGCACCTCGTGTATGCACTCCAGAGCCAACAAATGATCAATGCCCGGATCTAGGCCCACTTCATTCATAATCGTCACACCGTTTGCCTTGGCCTCCTCATGCAGCGCCGAGATCTCATCATTCAGATAGCTAGCCGTCACCATGTGTGTACGCTCATCCACACAATAGCGTGCAATCTTGCCATGCAAGCTGTATGGAAGCAATGAGATCACCACATCAGCTTTCCCGCATAGTTCCTGCAGATGTCCCGTACTCTCGTGGACATCTAGATAAACACTGTCCACGCCCGCATATTGATTCGCCAAGCGATCGGCCTCCTCCTTGACTTGGGAGCACACCGTGATGCTAACATCCTTCTCACGATGCAGCCATTCGACTAGAGGTGCGGAGACCATGCCAGCTCCTAGCACAAGAACCTGTTTGTGCGACTCGGAGCTGCCTTCCATTTTGTGACGCGAGCGATTGCCTTGCGATTCGCGCAACTCTTGAATGTACTGGAAACTCTCGGTTAGTTGACCATTGCTAGCGATAATTGCCTGGGTGGTGGGGAAAAGGGGGAAGAAGGAGAGAATGTGAGTGCCATTTTGAAGATAAGAATTGTATATCAGGGATGGGTTGATCGTGAACCACTAAGTAAGCAGTAAATCTTTGGAATTCTTTTGTAATTTTTTTCAAGAAAGAAGGAAGGATGAAGGAGTGAAAAAGAAGGAAGGAAGGAAGAAGACAGAAAGAAGGAAGAACGAAAAAAGAAAGAAGGATGGAAGAAGAGGGAAGAAAGAATGAAGGAAGGAAGAAAGAAGGAACGAAGGAAAAGAAAGAAGGAGAAGCAAGGAAGAAAGGATGAAGAAGGAAGAAAGGAAGAAAGAACGGAGGAAAGAAGGAAAATAGAAAGAAGGAAAGAAGAACGAAGGAAAAGCAAGGAAGGAAGAAGAAAAGAAAATCCAAGGAACGAATAAAAAGGAGGAAGAAGATAGAAAGGATAAAGTAAGGAATAAGAACGGAAGAAGAAAGGTGGGTGGTAAAACGGAAAAGCAAAGACGGTAGAAAAAATGAAGGTAGAAAGAAAGAGGATTAAGAAAAGAGAGGAAGCAAGATGTGAGTAGAAAAAGAATGACGAAAGATGAAAAAAGAAAGAGGGAGTAAGGAAGGAAGTAATAGGAAAAAGTGAAGGAAATGATTAGTAGAAAAAGAAAGAAGAAAGTAGGAGTTAGGAAGTTGGAAGTCGGAAAAAGAAGCGAAGAAGAAAGAAGGGGAAAGAAAGAATTAAGAGAATACAATAAAAAAAAATAGGGGAAAGTTAACTTCGGCTCGGCCGAAGTTTTGTATACCCTTGCAGCTTCCATTGAAAACAAAGTTTTTCTGACTATGACTACTTTTTGGACCTTACTTTTCTATGGGATCTATACTATATAGATGTCTGATTTCGTCCAATCTTGGTGAAATCATGGAAAAGCATAATACACTGTTAATTACGAAATTTGGAGGCGATCCTATTTAAAACAAAAAAGTTTTTCTCACTTCAACTTCTTTTTCGACCGATCATTCATACTGCAGCTATATGCTATAGTCATCCGATTTTGATAAGACTTTGTAGAAATGTGTTAAAGTATATAAAATAAGAATATGCCACTAAAAAGGACGTTTTCATTATAAACAAAAAAGTTTTCCTCACTCGAACTAGTTTTTCGACCGATCGTTCCTATGGGAGCTATATGCTATTCTTTCACAAACGTGATAATTCGATAGGAGTTTCATAAGTTTAAGTTTTGACCGATCGTTCCTATGGGAGCTATATGCTATAGTCATCCGATTTCGACCAAACTTTGTAGAATTTTGGGAAAAGGTATATAAAATAAGTGTATGCCAATGATAAGGACGTTTTCATTAAAAACAAAAAAGTTTTTCTCACTAGAACTAGTTTTTCGACCGATCGTTCCTATGGCAGCTATATGCTATAGTCATCCGATTTCGACCAAACTTAGTGAAATCATGGGAAGGGATAGCAAACTAAGAAATACGTATTTATTAAAAACAAAAAGTTTTTATAAGATAGTTTTCGACGATGTAGGGAGCTATACTATAGTCCGATTGACCAAACTTAGTGAAATCAGGAAGGGATAGTAAACAAATACGTACTTTGGAGGCGTTTTCATTAAAAACAAAAAAGTTTTTCTCTTTAAGACTAGTTTTTCAACCGATCGTTCCTATGGCAGCTATATGCTATAGTCATCCGATCCGGCCGGTTCCGACAAATGTGCAGCCTATATGTACCAAAAGACTTCGTGCAAAGTTTGGTGAGGATAGCTTTAAAACTGACGGAGGAGATAGCATAGAAACAGACAGACGGAGGACAGACGGACAAGGCTAAATCAACTCAGCTCGTCATGCTGATCAAGAATATATATACTTTATGTGGTCGGAGATGCTTCCTTCAATGCGTTACAAACATCCGCACAATTTTATAATACCCTTTGCAAGGGTATAACAAAGGAAGACAAACTAATTGGATCTCTGAGACAAAACCTCCATGTTTCTTAGATATTTTGGAAATTATATGAGTGGTTCTATAAGTCTTAACTATATTTGTTTTTACTTTGAAATACGACCATATCGAACAGATACCATCTGTAAGTAGACTGACTGCTCATACTACAAAAAAAACCCCCCGCAGGCGTTAGATTCCTTGAGAAGCTATCCCTTACACCTTTTGCACCTTCACTTACCGATTGTATAGGATAGCTAAACTGTTCCTCTGCCAACGGTTTCTTGGCATCACTTTTGATTATATCATGAACATGCGGTGTCAGCAGCTCACCAAACAAATCCGTTGACTCTCTAGGCAATTGTGTTGGCATATTGTCTATGGAACATACCAATACACCTGGTCCCTTAAAACTCTTCGTATCCTTATTTCTATCCGCATCGTACAAACAGAATGGTGTATCGATTGTTGTACATTCGTTCATAAACTCAATGGAACCGCCAGGATCGGCGGAGATATCGCAGATGGCCAGCATGCGATGTGGCAGGGCAGGACTACCCTTACTGGTGGGCAACCAGGGTGTATTGGCCGGACGTAACAGATTCTTGGCATCGGGAATGCTAATCAACTTGGGACTACCCACAGCCCAATAGATGCCATTGAGCAAAACCGAAGCATAAGGAGCAATCTTTTGACTAAAAGTGGATATATAACGTTCAGGGAACTCATCATACTCTTTGGCATCAAAGCCGCCGCCCTCACGACGCTCCAGATGATCCGAACGGCTCACCTCGCAGGCATACAGTTTGTTTTGATCTTAAACAAATAAAGGAAATTAGTTAAGCATCATAAAATAAATTGTTAAATACTCACTGCCATGCTCCGCCACCTTCCTTAACATTTCCGGCGGTACATATTCCACCGGCAGTTCAGAGAATACCTCCTGTGCACCCTGCGATACATTACCCGAGCCGGTGAACACAAAAGTCAGTGGTCCAATAGATTTGGGCATCATGCCCAAAGAAATCTCATAGCCGCAATCACGTATAGCCTGACGGGCCATCGAAGAATTCCGATAATTGTGTGCGGGACCAATGTGCATGAAGGGAGTGTGATGCCCCAAGGCTAAAAGACGCAGGCCAATGCCATGCAGTATGTTAACCATGCCAGCTACGCCAGCATACTTGCCAAAGGCCACCAATCGAGCGCCACGTTCGTCGATAATACGCTCATAGTCGATCAAACGAATTTTCTAAAGAATTTGAAATAAGGCTGTAAGAAGGTGGTTCAATGGGTTAAGCTAAGTATTTGGGGTACCTTCTCCAGTATGGCATCTAGTAAAGGCATATTCGATTCCTGAGCCTTGATCGTGTGCGAGAAAAAGCAATAGGTTTTGCCAGGTATCAAAGCATCTATGGGCACTTGTTTGACACCAAAAATAACCGAAGCATCGCTAATGTCCTCCTGAATTTGAGCCCCAGATTGCATATAAGCCTAGTAAAAGAAATTAGAAATTGGAATAAAGAGTTCAAAAAGAAAGTTAGATTTTAGTCCCCTTATTTTTTATGTGTAACATCTTTCATTTCGGTACGGAGGATTTTAGTAGGTTTCAAATTTGATTTGGTGTTGTTGTTTAGACTTTGAAGATGGTCGTGTACCAAAAATCGAGTACTGAGTGTCGAGTACTTAGAATCAAATGCCTAGATTCGAGTACTGAGTATCGAATACTTAGAATCGAGTACTGAGTACCAAATACTGTGTATCAAGTACTGAGTATCAAATACTGTGTATCGAGTACTGAGTATCGAGTACTTAGAATCGAATACTTAGAATCGAATACTGAGTGCCGAGTATTTCGTATCGAGTACTTAGTATCGAGTATCTAGAATCGAGTACTAAGCATCTAGTATTGAGTATCGAGTACTTAGAATTGAGAACTTAGAATCGAATATTGAGTATCGAGTACTTAGAATTGAGAACTTAGAATCGAATACTGAGAACCGAGTACTTCGAATCGAGTACTTAGTATCGAGTATTTAGAATCAAGTACTTAGATTCGAATATTGAGTATCGAGCACTTAGAATTGAGAACTTATAATCGAATACAGAGCATCGAGTATTTAGAATCGAGTACTTCGTAACGAGTATTTAGTATCGAATACTTAGTATTAGGTACTGAGTATCGAGTATTTAGTGACAAACAAAAACAAGCCCTTGCCCTTGGAAGCGTCCCTATGCATCGGCCAACCAACTTTTTCTGAACAATTAAGCCTACTGCCGAAGTTAAAATGGACTCACAGACATGCAAAGACCTACAGGAGAAACTTAGACAACATGATTTGCGCCGCAACATGGAACCAAGAGGACTCCAATATTGAAGAAATAAACCACCTCTCAAGCTGTATCGCAAATTCAGCAATAACCCAAATGAGAAGTGTAGGAACACCCTATAAGAAGGAGTGGTACAACAACAGATGCAAACTGGCGAGGGATACATCGTTTAAATTGCTTAGAATCGCCAAGAGAGGAAACTCGGAAGAAGCCATGAGTCAGTATCAGCAAGCAAACAATACGTACAAATTCATTTGTCAAGAATCAAAAAAACTGTTCTATGTAAAGCTAGCCGCATCTCTAGAAGATTTACGTGACAGCAAGACGTACTGGAGCACCATTAGAAGGTTAAATGGAATATCTTTCGTAAGAGGCATAGGAGTGGCCGCCGCGCAGTTGGCCAACTATTTTGGCAGCCTACTTACATTTATTGAGCCTAGCTCGTCTTAAAAAGTCCCATTTAAATTGGATTAAAAATATTAAACTAGATAATTTTATTTATAATTTAGATGCTACCCTCGAAGCAGCCCTTGCAATATGCCCTACCAAGCATAGTAAATGAAGCACTAGATGGAATAATAACAGCACAAGAAATTTTTTGGTATTGTCGCTAATATAAAAGATAATAAAGCACCTGGACCTGATCGCATACCGGCTAAATTTATAAAATTTTCGTCACCTTCATTCCTACAAAGACTAGCAGAAGCGTACAACAATATACTGCAAACCGGGAAAGCCCCCAATAGTTTCCAGAAAGCCATAATTTTTCCAATTTTCAAGAAAGGCGATCCAGAAGTAACCAGTAACTACAGGGGAATTACCTTCCAGAACGCAATAGCCAAAGTATTCTCTGCAGTTCTTCTCGAACGTCTAGGTAGATGGCTTAATACAGTCGATGTTTTAACAGAGTTTCAGTCAGGATTTCTAAAAGGTTAGATAATGTTTTCTGTCTGAATACCATTGCGCGAACCTACCTGGACAACAACAAAAAACTCTATGGCTTCTTCGTGGATTTTAAGGCTGCCTTTGACTCACTTGATAGAAGGACTCTAATGTATAAGCTGAGCAATATCGGCATTTCCACAAAATTTATAAAAATCTTGCAAAGTATGTATGAAAACAATGAAGCAGCAGTGTGGGACGGTGCAAGGCCTACTGAGCCCATCCTCCTTTCAATATTTTTATATGATTTAGTGGAATTTCTTCCAAAAGGAATCACAATAAGCGGTCTGGAGATTAAAACATTGTTATACGCAGATGGTATAGTGGTTTTTGCCGAATTACAAGAGTTCTGCAACGTTTGGGGTCTAACGACTAATTGCGAAAAGTCAAAGGTGCTAATTTTTAAAAAATATTGGAGAAGGCTCGCATCTGCTGAAAAATGGAAACTGGGTGAGACTGACTTGGAGGTTGTGAAGTCGTACAAATATTTAGGAGTCTGGATTCATCACAATGCTCAATTTAACTTTCACCTGGGAGAAAAGCTAAAAGACTCCAAAGTAGCTATTAATAGTACTTGGAAATCGATACTAGGCAAAAAGGACGTTCCAACTAGCACAAAATACAAATTGTTTAATGCCGCAGTCAGAGCAATAATGTGTTATGGTGCACAAGTATGGGGGATACGGCGATACGATGAGGTAGAGAGTCTTCAAAGGTACTTTCTTAAGAAAATTTTTCGTCTGCCACAGTACACGCAGAACAGAATGTTATATCTGGAGACGGGACTATCGCCTCTGCATCTCTATACAGTTAATCTGCATTTCGACTACATGCAAAAAGTCATAAATATGGAGGAAAGAAGGGTACCTAGGATCTTAGCAGAATATTTGTTAAAAGATCGTCTGCAATGCCTCAGAGAGTGGAGTACGGAGTGCAACTGAATTTGGAAGATAACGCGTCTTGGAAAACTTGGGCTAGAAACATCACCATTAAAATGCAGGCAGCATATAGGATCCAATTTGTTGAGAAGCTCAAAGCGACTGATCTATAGGCAGCTCCATTACGATTTGGGTGAGAAAAACTATTTCTCTGATGAGGTTTCCATTGAAAGAATACGAAACATTTTTATGGCCAGAGGTGAAATATTGAAATGGAATTTCATACCAAATGTTACAAGAAGTGAAACAAACTGCCCTCTGTGCAACATGAGTGAGCTTGAAAATGTCATTCATTTCATGGGAACTTGCCCCATTCTACGAGAACTCCGGCTTTCAATTTTTGGAAAATGTACCCTACGACCGCACGAAATAGTTGACATCCTCAACGGCGCGGACAGGAATAAGATACAGAGTTATGTAATTAGAAATAGAATCTTGAATGGATTATTTTAAAAATGAAATTATTTTTATACTGTAAATTCTCAACTCAACTCAACTCAAACTGAACGATCTGGTATCTGGGGACTACCCGGGCAGCCAGATGTATTAGGCTTCGTGTGGAGGGTGCGAGGATGTGCGCGACAGACGGTTTTTTAAACCAAGTCGCCATAACTTATTGCATTTAGTTTTTATTTTTATTTTGTACATCCTACCATTGTTCATATAAATTTTAATTTATTTTCGTCACAAAAATGAAAACTACTACTACTACAAAAACAAGCGAAGCATATGGTATACAAATGTTTCACATTAAGGCCCTGTGTCCTTTTTTCGATTATCGATCATTGTATTGACTGAATGCTGGTTATGATAGAGCGGTACTCGTTGTTTTCCTGGGATTGTATTCCAGCCAATTCTCCCGTTTGCTCCGGGGTTTCGAACCCATTAAGGTTCGTTTCGCGAACCGGTTCCTAAGCTTATTGAATCTAAGGTTTTGATTCGAAAATTGGTTCATAGCATATTTGAACGAATTTGTAAAAATAGATCGATCTATGGTCGATATATAAAGTTCATTAGTTAGTTCCTTCGCAACGACCTCTCTTATGGCTTCCATGTATTAAAAAATGGAAGGGAGCCTCTGCCTTCTCTATCCTCTTATGCGATGTGGGTTTTGAAATTTCCCAACTTGACTTTAGCTTTATTTTTCCTCCTAAACCGAACTTAGATATGAATTTAAGAACGAATCTTTACTAAACAATGCACAGAAAATTATATAAAAGGGATTTTAGTCATTTTTTTAACCGAACCCTGTTCCAAACATGTTAGCTCCGGTTTGTGTTCAGCTTCGGTAAATCATAAGTTTAAATGGTTTGGTTCATGGTCCGGTTCGTGGGTCCCAAAACCACCAACCGAATCTGTTCTCATTACTTTGTTTTAGTGCCAGTTTGCAGCCTTGATTCCAGCTGCTTTTAAGTACTGGAATCTACTATGCCAAAATTCTTCAAGCTCTACACAAACGATTATGAGTGTTCCCAGGGGTTCCGAAAGTTTCGAATCTCACACAAAATTTATTTTTTTTCCTAGTCGCAGAAGAGAAAACTCTATCACTGGTCAAAGAGAACCATAAAATTTCTAATCAAAATACTAGAGCATAAAAGAACTTGTCTTATATCACTTCCAGATTCCTAAATTTGTATGACACGTTTTTATTTCTATCAAAATCATTTAAGAAACGTAGGATTTCATTGGAATACCATCCCTAGTCCCCCTCTTTAGAACTTCCAGTTCAGCAAGGTAAAACTGAAATCAAAATCGCAATCAAAATTCCTTCAATCTACAGATTACTTGACTCTATTAATAAACCACAAGCTATGATTCTATTTTAATAATCGTAAAATTATATTTTTTTTTTACATGCGCCGCACACTTATTGCTGTTATTGGAAGATTATCTGTTTTCCAAATCAATTCACTATATACTCGTGTTTCTCTAGAAAAAAATAGTCCCATTCACGATAAGATTTATTCTCGCGTTTGCTTTCGACTTGTTTTCAAGGCTAACCAATTGCCAAATTTAGTAGCTTATCTTTCGGTTATTATTTATGATATACTACCCGCTCGGGGGTGTGTTTCTGATCATAGCTTCTGATATGATTTGAGTGGAAAGTTACTGTTGCTTACCTGCATGGGATAGGCACGACGATTGGATGGCTGGACAATTACTCTAATGCCCTGTTTGACCAGCTTCTGGACATGTGTGGGACCAAACGGTGCTCTCCTCTCCCATACTGATTGATCCTCTCGTCGTATGGCAATCACGTGACCTTGCTGCGAGAATAAAAAGATAAGGAGGTGAGATAGATAATGCTACAGATGACGATACGAAACGCCCATTTTACTTACATGCCGTTGTCGGGTGAGTGGATGCGCTATTGTTGCGCGCAATTGATGCATTCGCCACATGTTGAATGTTCTTTATATATGCCAACTTTTAATGACGATCCGTCTGCTCTGAGCATTCACAGGGTTCTGAATAGCAACTGAGACGACCGAGACCGACAAGCCCCTAATCAGCAGCCGGACGGAACCACAAAACCAGCGATAAGCCATTGAAGTCTCGTACTGATCTTCTCTGCGAAAAACAAACATGAAACATGTTAAGAGAACACTGCTTGTCCCCGCCCTGACCACTCGCTCAGTGAAAGTGTTTTGATATGAAGTGGGAAAACTTTCCATTCATAAAAAAATCGCTGACCTTTACAAACCATAGATTACAAATAGCTTTAAATACATAGAAAGCATCTATAGAGTCTTATTTATACTTTATCGATATTAGTTGGCAAATTGCTGCTCGATTTCATGTCATGGCTTTTCGAGGCAACATCAAGGTAGGACATGGAGAGCAAGTTGGCTTTCCTCCCCCTGCAATTTTGATAAATTCGAAACGACATAAAGTAGAGTTTAGTGGAGGAACTTCAGAAGGAGCCTTTGTAGATGCCCAATCAATTGAAAATGAGGACCCGCTTTCTTTCCGATTCCCTACCAAATTTTGTATGGATTATACGAAATTTTTTTACTATTGCTATAAGTTATGCAAACTTTAGATCGACAATGAGAAATAATAATTGATTTTATAGATATTGATTATGTCAATGCTAGGGGTTGTATCAAAAAAAAGAGTAATTACTTTGCAACTCATCTTCTTCTTCTTCTTATTTGGCCCCATATTTCTATCACAACCGTTTGACGGTCTCGGCCGCTGCCATTAATGCCCGCCACTCGCCTCTGTCTTGTGCGAGCTGGCACCAGTTGGTCAGTTCAGGCGCCTTAATGTCTTTCCCCAGCCAGCAAAGTTCGGAGGGCTCCAAAGTATGTGTCTGAAAAGAGCCGAGGTTAAGAGCGTTTTTGGGGTAAGCACATTCATTTGACGATTTTCGGAGCATATTCAGTGCTCTCTAAGCTCGGGCTCATAAAAAGCACTTATGTCATAGCATTTTTGGAGTTGAAGTAGCCCAGCAAGCAAAGTTCGGAGGGCTCCAAATTATGTGTCTAAAAAGAGTCGAGCTTAAGAGCGTTTTTGGAGTAAACACATAGATTTGAGGGTTTTCGGAGCACATTTAGTGCTCTCTAAACACGGGCTCATAAAAAGCAGGAGCATTTTCGGAGATGAAGTAGGTAAGTAATCGAAAATGTTCTTTTCGTTGATTCTTTTGCTGCAAATAACGGGATAACATATCATAAAAAAAATAAAATCATTTCGTTTTTTTCTCTTTTTTGGCCATTTTGGACGCCCAAAACCCTCAGATTAGTGCTCTTTTTTTAATTAAATGTGCACTACAATATGTGTCTAAAAAGTGCCTTTCAGGAGGCAATTCAGTACCCCTTCAAGTGCCTAGAAAAGTGACTTTTATGAGTCTTTTATGTGTCTTTTATGAGGTTATTATATGCTTCATTGGGAGGGTGAAAGCACTTAAATCTGTGTCAGAAAAGAGTCAGATTAGACTCAGAAAACTTGCACATTAAGTGCGACCGTTTTCATAGAAAAAAACGCTCATTCCGGACTCTTTTTGGTGCACATTATGACGGTGAATGCTCCTAAAAAAGTGTCCGAAAAGTGGCAGAAAACGCACATATTGCTTGCTGATCAGCACCTGTTTTTTCTCAACTAAGTTTCGGTTGTCCTACACCTCCTGCTTTCCATAATTCGTTCGCCTTCCGCCTGTACACTTTTTTTACTGGAGCTTCTTCATCCATACGAGTAACATGTCCAAGCCAGCGCAGTCGGTGTTGTTTTATGCGCTTGACTAGATCAGTGTCCCCATAGAGACTTTGCAACTCATATGGAAATTAATTTCTTCAACACTGAAAAAACTTTTTCCACGTAGGCATTGCTAATGGGGATTGATAAAACTTTTCCAACAATTAAGGGCAAGTCCGTCAGAACTTTCGAAAATTTTACCCATTTTATGTCGACATGGAGGTCAATTTGTTTGATTTTGGGGATAGTCTTCGCCAAAGAAGTATTTCGTTGTAAACAGCTTCTTCGTCAACATCAAGATTAAGGGCTTCAACCGCTCGAAGAAATAGTTTTCGGTCTACTATTTCGTCTTCAAGGTTCAACACCTGAAAGTGTTGAAATGGAGATTTCTCAAAATCGTACAATTTCCCCATTTATGTAAGAGCTCGATGGTAAGCTAATAATGCCTCTCTCTCTCAAATTTTGATCTTTGATGCTGTGTCAAATGAGGTAAGCTTTTGTTGACTTTAGATCAAAGTACTTGTCATCCATTTCGGTTTGCAACCAGTCTTTTTATTCAGTCGTTACAATGGGCGTATTCAGCAGATAAATCCGATTTCCGATTACTGATTTATGATTACCGATTTTACCTGCTGAATACAGTGTTTGCCGATTGCGTTGATAAATTTGACAATCAAGAGTGCTGAGATGAATCATTCTAAAGGTATGATTGGTGAGACCATTAACCGATCGTACGCCCAACTGTAACCCCGTAACTGGAAATCTGACAAGCTTACAGCGTGTAAAAGCCCTCAAAATGTTACCGAAATTTTTCATAGTTGTAATGTATTTTTAACTTATCAATCAATGTTATTCGCCGAGAATCTTTAGCAATCCCAAATCGTAAATCAGTAATCGGAAATCGGTTTACCTCCGATCGTCCAATGTGAATGTGTGTACTCATCACTGTTCCTTTTTCCAGATTTTTTATACTTTAGGTGATGTGGTGCATAAAATGATGAACGAAGTATAAATAGCATTCTGGGAACGTTAAATTTTCGTTAAGATCGTCCTTCAGTTCATTCTCTTGATCTTTCACAAAGCTTCAAATCGATTTGTCAACTTCATCTTCTCCTTCATTGATAAAATATTGCTTTAAACCCGGCCATTTTTTGATAGTCCGCTCATTACCATCTGGTTGCCACATGTCGCAAAACGTCTTCGTACGCCATGTCAAGATCATCGAAACAGTGCTTGAGAAAGTCAACGGATTTGGCACTTATCGAAAATTCAGCAATAATTTTCATCACCAGAGTTTCCACGCCGAATTATAAAGCTTTACAGGCATTTCTACCAGCATTGTGGATAACGTGTGCTTTAAATTATTTTCTAATTTCGCGAGGTCAGCTTCTGATAATCGGGAATTATGTTTGCCATATTTCACGGGTGCATTATCTGCTGAGTAGGAACTACATTTTTTCGATTTCGAGGTGGCGACTTTCAAAGCTTATCATTAGCTGATCAAATATCGCTTGTGAAGATTCTTTACTATCTTCGTAAAAATCGATCATTCTGTCTTTGACCCCAAACTTGATGTCAAAATATCTGACTGCAATTGGATACAGTTTCCTGTTCTTAGTTCACATGGCAGCCCGCCTAAATTTTCATTGGCCCGACGGCTCGACGATTACTTCTAGGCCCGGCATTGCCGGGCGAGGCCCGTGCAGGTGGCAACCCTATCACAGGTACAGAGTATCACTTGTACAGAGGGCTTGACCGACTTTTCTTCTTGTTTTTTTTTACACGTTTAATACAGAGATGTCTGCACTTTTTAGTCACAGAACCAAATAGTTGATTCAAAATGTTTTTCATTTTGTTTGTATGTTTAAATTGGTAAAATCAAAAGGAATCATTACCCACGACAACCGGTACGGAACGATCCTTTTTCGACTTTCCGAGGTTCTCTCACAAAACTATCGAGAATGTGTTCCCCGGTCCGAAAAGTTTACCTGTCGCCAGTTTGTGGCAACAAAATATAAGTTCTCGATATCCGTTTTGGAAACGAATCCGTTAATACGTTCGCTATCGGAAAGTGTCGAGCGGACCCGAAAACGTGTTGCACGTGTTTCGCGAAAGTTGAAAAAAGTTGCTGCTGCCCCACCCCCCCACCCCACCCCCCCCCCTCATACTTTGCTGTGATATTTTTTAAATACAATTTTTTTTTTTTATTTTTTTTTACTTACCTTATGGGCCGAACTCAGACCCGGCATCCGGCGGCTCTTAAACCTTGCGGTGGGAAAGTGAATGATCAAGCGGTGGTGCGGCGTCGCGGTCGTGGTGAACCATGCTTAAGAAAAACGGATTCGTTATAAGGAAACTTGTATTTCGTTGTCGGATATACGAGAAATTGCGTTAGTTATTTCAACAAAAGTGTCTGCACTTTGAAATCAAAGGACCGCACTGTTGATTTAAAATGTCAAACATTGTCAACGACAATTTTCTAGATTCCTTATAATGCTACAGAAAATTCTGCTGGCTCGTTGTTTTGACATAAATTATATGTTATTTGCATTTAGTGATAAGTTGTCACCTTGCACTTTCATTAGAACTGTTATAGCAGATAAGATAAGCTTGGAAGTAGCAAGCTATAAGCATCTGTAAATTCTTGACTGGCTAAAAACAGATTTCTTCATTTTGATTCCCAATTTGTCAACTTGGCACATTTGATTTACCTTTTATGACTTGTAATTCCCCTCCTAGTCATGTAAGCCCACATGCACACGAAAGTTTCGATTACATCTTTGTTTTTATAATCAGTTCAAGGTGTTTCAGGATATTCAATTTTGACTGTTCTCTATCATTGCATTCGAATATATTATATAGGGCAACATAATGACGACTTTTGTGAAATCTATCCTTCTCGATGCAAAATTCTTAGTTACAAAAAAATGCTAGAGCTCGGCGCTGGTTTTTAGCGCTGCCAATTATAGACTTCAGATCGTAGATCTATTCCAAATCACTCTTTCAAACTGAAAATAAATTTTAAATCGACTTAAATCGATTTTTAAAAGTTAGTCAATTAATTTCGCATTTCCAATTCCAAAAACAAACTAAAATGAGCAGTGCAAATCCACCAAGGAACATGAGAAACCGGCCCTAAGTTTTGAATGGAACGGCTGAAATTGTAGAAACACCACTACAATTTCAGCCATTTCCCAAATATGCTTTAAAATTTAGAACCACGAGAAAATAAACATACCATGGCTCAGCTAGCTCAGTTTATAAGAAAACTTGTAAAAGGACAGGGCATTTACTGAACCTCTCGTTCAATCAGAAACCAAATTTTGTAAAGGTAAATTTTCCCCAATATCTGATGAAATATTTTCATATAGTTTTAGAAGGTTTTTTAAATTTATTTTATTTGGAAGTTGGTTGTCCATGTTTGCGGTGTTAAAGCATAGTTTTTATGTTGATTTTTTTTTTGTGTCTCATATTACAATTCATTAATTGATTTCATTGTAAATTTTGTATTGTTTGTTTTTATACCCTTGCAGAGGGTATTATAAAATTGTTTGTAACGCATTGAAGGAAGCATCTCCGACCACATAAAGTATATATATTCTTGATCAGCAGGCCGAGCTGAGTTGATTTAGCCCTGTCCGTCCGTCTGTCTGTTTCTATGCTATCTCCTCCGTCAGTTTGAAAGCTATCTTCACCAAACTTTGCACGAAGTCTTTTGGTACATATACGCTGCACATTTGTCGGAACCGGCCGGATCGGATGATTATAGCATATAGCTGTCATAGGAACGATCGGTCGAAAAACTAATTTTAGTGAGAAAAACTTTTTTGTTTTCAGTGGAAACGCTTCCAAACTTAGTATTTCTTAGTTTGCTATGCTTTCCAATGATTCCACTAAGTTTGGTCAAAATCGGACATCTTTATAGTAAGTAAAAGTAGTCTTAGAAAAACTTTTTTGTTTTCCATGGAAATGACTTAAAAATCGGTATTTATTTATTTGTTATGCTTTCACACAATTCTACATAGTTTTGTCAAAATCGGATTACTATAGCATATAGCTCCCATAGGAACGATCGGTCGAAAAACTAGTTCTAGTGGAAAAACGTCCTTGTCATTCTTCTTGTTCTTATTCTTTGGCCATTTGATGATAATAAAATCATCACAACCGTTTTACGGTCTCGGCAGCTGCAAGGGTATACAAAACTTCGGCCGAGCCGAAGTTAACTTTTCCCTATTTTTTTTTTTATACACATCAAAAACAAATTTTCATTATGTCTTATAAAACTAAACTGTCTACTAAGCTACACAGAGCAGCGGCCACTTGGGGTGGGGGGATTATAAAGAGTGCGCGCATACGCTCTACTTACATACACTCATACACACGCACGCACACAAATAAATATACATAATTATTAGAGCTAGAAGAAAACAAACGATTTCAAATGAATAATAAGGAATTTGACCAAATTCCAGGATACTTTTTACAACGCCGGCGCCTCGGGCAGCAGCGAAGTAAAGAAAGTGATGACAAAAGTGCGCACAACTGAAATCACAGAATTATTGGCATTTGGTGGCTCAACGGCAACTGCTTCAGCTGCCACAGTTGCAGCAGCCTGATCTGGGTTAGCGCTATCAGCATCAGCTGCAGCTCCATCGGGTGCATCCTGTCCAGCAGCCGCAGCAGCTGGAGCAGCAGGTGCAGCATTAGCCGGCTGTGGTTCGTTAGCTGCCTGTGGATCATTATTATCACGTTCAACTGCCGCATCCATCATGCGCTGAATTTGCTGCACTGCAGCAAAAGCGGCTGCATCATTGCCAGCGTTATTGTTCCGATTGATGTTGTTATTGTTGCGTTCACGACGACGACGCAGCACGCCAATGTGATAGCTGTTTGGAGTAAAACAGTGGGTTATTTTTAAGACAAAATTTAAGTATTATCCTCTACTCACAGATAAATCGCTCCAGCAATTAACACCACCAGCAGACAACGCAACGGCGATGAATTGAAATATAAGACTGTTACAAAAATGGCCAATCGTGTAAAGCTAAAGAAACTATCCAGCCAATCATGCATCTCGGGCTCCTCTTGTATGTTAGGAAAGTTGGGTCTGTCGACGGGTCGAGCTCCCGCTGCTGCTGCTGGTTGGACAGCGGCGACGCCGGCATCTGGTACTTGAGGTGCCGCTGCTGCTGGTTGCGGATTAACCAGACGTGCACTATGAAAATTGTTGACCATCAGTGGCATTTGTTGTAAAAATGATGGCGGCATCATAGGGGGTATCATCGCTGCAGCTGCTGCTGCTGCTGGCTCTGAACCTGAACCAGTGCCTGTGGGTCTGTAAAGGGAAATGGAAATTTTTATTTATTGAATAATGTAAGTTTTTGTCACAGGCCAAGATAGATTTTGTCTTAAAAGAAGCGCCAGACTTTATAGAGATATGGAAAGGAAACAAGGGTACAGGATTTGCCAGGCAGCCGCCCTAACCTATCCAACATCTATTAATAAAAAAAACACACCTTTTCTATGATTTGGTTACTGTCTTCGGTCAGCGATTAATATCACATAAAAAAAACACTTTGAAAACCAAAGACCGAAATCTGGCTATAACTTCGTCAAATATCGACCTAAGTAAACTAAAAAGGACATTATGGACTCCTTAGAGTCAGTGTTGCATTCTTATGTCTCCATCACAGCACGGGTTTATAAAGCGCCGGTTTATATCAACAAATCTTCTCGAATTTTCTTCCATAATCAGGGACGGATTCAAGCTGAAAAATTAACCAGATGGTATCTCTACTGATTTTAGCAAGGCATTTCATTTTTGATTTGCTTTTATAAAAAATTGTCCCTCTTCCCTAACCTCTTAATAAACTGGATTTCAATGTACTTTGCTAGCCACGCGCAGGAAGTCTTACTTAACAAGACTCTCTTTAAATATGTTAAGGTCACTTTCTGAATTTCCAAAGGGGAATTTTTGGTTTCTTTATAAACGAACTTTTTTCTGTAATTGTGAACTCTAAATTCATACAACGTCAAAATTTGTATGCAACTAAAGGACGCGGATTGACATTTTATATTACAAAATGACATAAACCACCTACATGCCTGGTGCATCAACAACTTGCTGAAATTTAACCACTCTAATTTTAGTGTAATGTCTTTATTCCGCTCTGACCCATTTATGGGTAACTATTGTCTGTGTCCGCACATCCTCGAGCGCATATATGCCGTAACAGACCTAGGCGATTTATTCAGCCATAATATGAACTTTTCTGATCACGTTGGCATCATCGTTAGCAAAGGGTGTTTGCTTTTGTTAAGCGTTGATATAACGAGTTTGATGGCCCTTACACTACAAACGCCTTTTTCGTTTCACTTGTTCGACCAATACTCGAGTATTGATATGGTCTTCGCAGTATGTAGTATACCAAGGCCTCATAGAGTCGTTGGGGGATTTAGGGGATTCAACCTGATTCAAAATCAAAGTTCCAGGGGATGAAGATAGATAAACACAGCAAAAAATAAATAACACTTGACTTCATTTTTAAGGTATGTACTCAGACAAGCTAAATCGATTTAGCTGAGGTCAACTCCCTATAAAAAAAAGGTAGCTAAACGGTTGCTAAAACTTTTAGCTTGCCTCTTAGCTTGAGCTGGTCTCAGACAAACTAAATGCCTTAGCTCATACCCAGCGAAAAACGCGTGGCGCCGCAACCTTGATCGGCTAAAAGCTGACAGCTATAGCTATAGGTTTAGCTAGGTAGAAGCAAAAAAAAATGGTTTGCAATTATTTAGCTTTGCTAAATGAATTCAACAAAGGCAGCAGCCTGCAGCAAAAAACAAAATAAAACCCAACTAAGGGTTTGCCCATGACTTCTGTTCTCCAAATATCATCCAAATAATCCTGCATTTGCACTTTAATTAATTAAATCAATTTAATTGTAATCGAATCCCACTAGATAAACAAACACAGTGCAGTAAGACCTTTTAAATTTTGGGGGTATTTTTCTGTTGAAGGCTATTTTGGCATTGAGCAGTCACACTGTTCTCTTAGCAGGGACCCCAGCGTAAAAAGTTGTATTTTTAGCTAGGTCTAGATTTAGTTTGTCTGATTACATAGCTGTAAGAGAAATAATTAAATAAGCTTAATAACAATACATCAAATCTGGTAGATCGTACAGCTGTTTTATGAAGAACCACCCTCAATCATCAGCGATCATTATTATGTTGACGGCTTTTTTGTCAACTCTCTTAAATAAATACAAATATAAAAGGTACATTTTTAGACCCTTAAGAGGTTGTAGTTGTACAACCAGTTTAAAGAAAAGAAAATCGTGGCACACTTTAAGCACACTCTGAGACGAATTTCTCAGTAATTAAAATAGTGGCTACAAACAACAGAGATACATTGAACAACCTTTAGGGTACCTTCAGATACCCTAAAGAGCGGAGCTTAAAGCTAGTTGAAAGTTCGTGCAATTTGTGCACTTGGAATTCTCAACTAGTTATTCCCCGACTGGCTGATTGACATATTTTTAGTTCACAAAATTTTACTAGCAAAAAATCAAAGCATTGTTTCCATTTTAGAAGAATTTTCCGTAAAAGATATTGGGATATGATAACATACACTTAGTGAAATGGCAGAACAACGATGATACTATAAAGTTATTCGCAATTCAGATGTTGCCCTTGCCATGATCTAACACAGAAGTTGTGCGTGCAAAACTCAGAAATCGAATGTAAGTGAGCACTCTCAACTCAGTACTATGTATAATGTAATGGACGTAAGTGTTTCTGAGGACGAGGAACTTCATCAGACAGATGATATTTTAAATATATTGATGGCCCGGCGAACTTCGTACCGCCTATGACGAATAATAATTAATTAACGTTAAACAATGAATGCACAAAATTTTGTATGTTTAATAGTTCAAGAAAGACATTAACTTTGATGAAGCTATGTATTTTGATGCTTGGGTTATACTTGGGATGCTCGCTCGCTCAACCATTCTTTATTATTGTGGTTTTCAATGAGGTTTGGAAATATTTTGTTGATTTGATGAGAAACACGGCTATTACCGATAGTCAGCAATTGCTTGGAATAATCTTGAGAAGATGGATCGTTTCACAATGCAACAATCATGTTTGCTGACAGCTGAAGTTTCTTCACATAGCGCCACAGAATGGATGACTTGGGGCAAGCGTTTTTTCATCGGTAGCAGTCGATCTTGGAACGACTGGCAATGTTTGACGGAAGTCGCCAGACAGTAAATTCATTGCGCCTCCAAAACTTCGGTCAAATGCTTCCAAACGCGTTTGTTCGCCATTGTGAATATGTCCCTAAAGATGGATTTAAACTCTGTTACAACTTTGGACATTGCGGAGTATGT
Organism: Lordiphosa collinella; assembly: GCA_018904265.1. Lineage (NCBI taxonomy): Eukaryota > Metazoa > Arthropoda > Insecta > Diptera > Drosophilidae > Lordiphosa > Lordiphosa collinella. Next base: position 46,477 of record JAEIFV010000851.1, on the reverse strand, counting down.
ATTTCGCAATGTTACATGTCAGTTGTTCAATAGTTTGAAGGTTTAACACCAAATTTTAACTCTGAATGAGATGTTCGGCATCCTTCTAACAATTTGGCCACTGACCCAGAATAAGCAACTGCTACCGCAATGTCGGATCTCGTTCGAACAGTGGACAAAATCAATGACATGAGGAATGTCTTCACAGTTTCTCCATATCATAGACTTCCTGTGTAGGGTTTCAAATGGGTTCATTAGTTTGAACTGATTGCTGTAATTCATTTCGATCAAACTCAAGTTCAAGACCCAGTTCTCAATTAATGTGTCATTTATTCCACGATCTGGCGGTGGCATTCCTAACCTGACTAACAAACTGCCGCATATAACGAATACGTCTTCGATAAAGAACAAAGCCTGGATTTCTTGAACTGACATAAATTCGATGGAAACCGCGGCTGACTTGTTATCCTTGTTTCATAGGCCAATCGATTAGAATTTGTTGCCGTATTTTTGTTTAACTTTGGATAGAAGCACCTCCGGATCTCTAAAGTATATATATTCTTGATCAGCATCAACAGCAGAGTCGAATTAGCCATGTCCGTCTGTCTGTCTGTTTTGCATATTTTGCAATTTTTTGTGACCGCTTGGAATACACCTGCTATATACCGGTCTTGTGGACCATTTTTGGACCATTTATTTAAAAAACTTTTTATGAGCAATTCTGTTAGGCGGGGCCAGTACAAGTAAATCTTTTACAACACCATTTAACTAGACTTTCGAAGAAAACGAAATCTCTCGAAGTTCTGGGGCACCGCCGGATTTCTCGAGCGATTTGCAAACCAACCGAAGCCAAAATCTCTAGAGATTTCCAGGACACCCCCGTATATGACTTTTAAAGAATTCTGACTTCACCAGGTTTACTTCCATTCCCGATTTCGCACAGTACAACTCAAGCCTCTTGATCATTCCTTGCAACACTCAGTTCGACAGTAGACACGAGTGCTTTTAGAAGCTCTAACGATAACGGCGACCTGCTGTTATCAAGGTACGGTTCAACGCCAAATCTCTATTAAACGATCTTGAGGAGTCGATATAACAAGCCAGATTGATAAGTTGAGTTTTAAAAACAAAGACGAAACTGGATTTCCGCCGCAAATTGGTTGATGATTTGACACGCAAAGGTGCAGCAAACATAATTATGAGTATATTTAGAAAAGAATGCCCTAAAGATTCTGCCGGGGTGCTCTATTAAGGCGCAGATTCAACAGTTTCATGAAGTTCTACTGGGTATTTGCTGCATGTCTGTACTTTTCCCCTCACTACAATCACAATCAATCCCACTCACCGCTGCATCTGCTCCTGCATGTACTGGGTATAGACCTGCTGCATCCAGACACTGTAGAGCATGGCCTGTTGCTGGAATAATAAGTGTGGACTGGTTCTGGCAGCGGCTGCTGCAGCCGCCATGTGGTTTGCCTGATTCTGTTGCCAAAACTGTGCCCAGGGATTAGCTGCTGCCGCTGCTGCTTGTGGCTGCGGTTGTTGTGTTGTGGTTGTGGTGGTGGCAGCGGCTGCTACTGCTCCTGCTGCCTGACGTTGTCTTAGCTCATTGCCTGGGTCACTCTCTGGACGTGCTGGCGTAGTCATGGAATCCTTTGGCATGGTAGACGCTTTTATTGGAACTTTGGCTAGATTCTTGCTGGCACAGACCAAATGAAAGATGTGATGTTGCTGATAGACATCCTTGTAGCTGCGTATGACCTCGGAAAGCTTTTGTGCATCGTCTAGCAGTTTGCCCGAATAGATAAGCTTCTGATCCAGAATATCCTAAGGGAGAAGAGAGAGAGAGAGTGAGAGAGGATGACGCAAGTGTTGCATTTACAGTTACAGCTGACGTGTACTTGGCGACAACATTTTAATTAAGACGCAAAACGGCAAAACACACTCACACACACATGCAGACACACACACAGCGAAGCTGTTGATAAACAAAACCAAACATTTGGCAGCTGTGATAAGGTTATCATATAATTATCAGCAGCAAACAGCTGACGTCAATTGGGATTATAATTACGACAGGCATTTTCACCTACCGGTTTGCCAGGATACACCAGCGACAACTGTTTCTTCAGGCGCTGCACTGTCCAGCTGAGATCGCTCTCAATGTTGATATCGTCATATTGTTGATTCGAAGACTTAATTAAGAGCCTCACGCTGCTGGCGGCTACATTTGTGGCTTTGTCGCGTGCAGCATCACAGCCAGCGGCCGCTGCTGGCGATGCTGTCGTTTCATCCATAATTATATTTGTTGCTAGTAATTCTCTGCTTTTACTGCAATTGTTGTTGTTGCTTCTGAATGCCACTTCCTACTCTCTGCTCTCGTCGCTCTGGCCAGATTTTCTCTTTGTGTTTCATACAAATTTTGACATTTGATTTTGTGTTACTGTTTTTCCAAATAGAAACGTTCGCCTGAATATTGATTGGAGTGCACCTTATTTAAGTATTATTGATTATGAAACGAATTTATAGTTTTTTTTAATAACCAGCAGCCTCGGTCTGACTCTGACCTGTGTGTACAGGGGCCGTATAGAGATGTGCGCCAGTCACTTCACCGCGACTCTTCACCAGTATTTTTAAGTCACAAGTCATTTGTATACATACAAAGTTGAGACTAAAATCATACAAGGGTTTACAAAATAAGAGATGTTATTTGTATAAGCTCCCCAGATATTGCTGTTCTAAGCTAGCCTTACTTTATTGGTTTAAATTCCTTTTAATTTAGTCACTGGCTCAATCACGACTTTGCTCATCTCTAACAACCAACACTTGTTAATTTCAATAGCTACAGGGTTGCCCTTTCTTTTGGCGCTGCCAACTGTTGCCAACATGACGTGTATGTATAGCAGTGGAAAATTTAATTAAATCACTGATTTAAAGGGTATTTGAGGGTAATTCCCCAAAATATATTCATATAAGATATTTCGAAAGAATAAAAAAAAATCAATTTATGGCGCTTAAAACGAACGTTAAAAATATTTTTTATGTATATAAATGATAATACAAGGTTTGTAAATATGGGCATTTCCACAGCACGCACGTGACACTCGTACGAATTTATTAACATTTATTATAGAGAAACACAAAGAAACATTTAAAAAACATTTGTCCATATTTGTTTATGAATAGCTTTTTAAAAGCACTAATTTAAATGTATAAACTGGGACTGGCAGACAAAACAGCATTACTCGACTATTGTTCATCCGATCTATACCAAATGTGTCTTGCATGTTTTTTTTTTTTGCTTTGAAAAAATTATGGAGGTCGCAGTGAGCAAAAATTTCTGGGTTTATGAGTCTTATACGACAGAACACGTATCAATGCAGTCAAAAAAAAATCAAGCGAGCAGCATCAGCAAGTCCGAAGGTTAGCCGAAGAGAATTACACCTTAGTTTATGGCAAATTTTTAAAATTTGATCGTCATGTACAAATTTTAATAAATTTGTTGCGTTTATATCAGCTTGATGGACAATGCTAGAGGCGGTTAATCCCGAAAAAATGAATTAAGTTTTATGACTGGCCACTTGTTTGTTTTCCTTATAACTCGCCCATCGTTCATCCGATCTTTACCAACCCTTTCGCGGATCGATAAGTAATTTTGATGAGTCAATATGTGTAAAAGGTACGAACCGACTATCTTCAAAACTGTGGAAGATCTAGTTTATTTTCCCCCTCTCTCGCACCTGCAATTTACCAAAAACCGCTTATCTCCCACAGTTTTGAAAGTCACAACTTTTAAGTTAGAGACTCGTGATTTAAGATAGCCCTATATCTATGACTTCTGAAAAGTTTAATATGTTCGAACCAAAGCAAACACATAAAATCAAGGGAACAGGGTATTTCGGAGTCGGGGCACTCGTCTTCAGCCCCTTTTCTTGATTATACTGTGGAGTCAAGTAGTGTCAACTGGTGCACGCATGAAATCTGATTTCGCATCAAAAAGTCATCGTGACACGAAGAAAATCACGACATGCGCTGAACTCTGGGCACAGCGACAACTCTGTTGCGGCTCGTTACAAGTAATGGTTACCAGTACCATTTATTCATTTCCATACAGCGCATTGCAATTGTAGACGCGTTTATTGTAAAATACATAAGTCCCTTTATGGAAAACAAATCGGCTGTTTCATCGCTCCAGGAATACTGCGCTCAATCTAAGCACGGTACACCGGTGTACGAGTATATAGATGGTGAGGACGGTGGCTACATTTGCAAAGTCTCGCTACTTGATATGGATGCCTTTGGAAATGGTAGGAGGCATAAAATGTATAAGCAACTTCTAATTTCTCCTTATCTTTTTTATTTAGGTCGCTCAAAGCGTGATGCCAAGCACTTGGCTGCGGCCAACATCATGCGCAAGATACGCAAGCTATCCCAGATGGAACCAGACGGAATGTTTATGTTTGGTGCTGGGACTCAGGGCAATGATATGAGCGATGTGGTGGATGAGCTTACTAATATGAATCGAGATATGCTCAAAGAGCTGCGCGACTATTGTGTGCGTCATGAGATGCCGCTGCCCGTCATTGAAATAGTCCAGCAGAGCGGCTCACCCAATGCGCCCGAGTTTGTCGCTTGCTGTTCGGTGGCCTCCATCAAGCGTTATGGCAAGTCGGATAAGAAGAAGGATGCCCGCCAGAGGGCAGCCATTGAAATGCTGTGCGTCATCGCCACTGAGGGGGAACAGGTGACCCTACCCGAAAATATGCAGCTGGTGAGCACAAATCCGCCGCCGGTCGAGCTCGATGGAAATCTAGACGACGTGGAAGCCGAACGGCGGACTAAATTCAAGACTTATCGTGAACTCACCGAAGCCGGCAGCACGCTCAACACGGGAGTGCGCCTCTGTGATCGCCATAATTATTTCAAGAAATTCCACCAGCCGCTTAAGGATGCTGCCTTTGAAGTTATCCGAAGCCCACCGGATGAGTATGTCTCGGTAAAAGACAAAGCCCTCAGTGTCTTGAGTGCTTTGAAGTTAACGCCTCGCATCACTCAACTGGAGGCAACATCGATGGAGCCGCTGCTGCTAATCGAATTGAATTGCGAGTTTGATGTGGTCTTTCTGGGTCTGGAGAGCAAAATCTATGATCAGATTATAACCTATTTTAGTCAGATGCTTGTTTAGATGAGCCAGAGCACATTTATTGCTTTCCTTATTAAACTAATTTGCTATAATTATATTTACAAACATAAATATGCAAATAATGCATATGTTCTCATGAAATATAATACTTAATTTTATGTAATACAAATATCAAGGACTTTGAACTACATCCGTGTGTTTGGGCTATGCGTGGCACTACCCACGCCATTTCCTACATGAAATCGCGCTTTAGAGCAACTAATCTCCCCCCATTGGGGGGACTTGTATGGGTGGAAAAAAACCATCAAAGCGTACAGCAAAATCAAAAACTAAGGAAAATTTGAACAGAGAAGAAGCAAATTCTGAGATAAGTCCAAATCATTTTATTCTTTTGTAATAGAAAGCAACAATATTCAACATAAAAGTTTCGGGGCGGAAGGGCTCCAACAAATTGCCCAATTCAGAGATGAAACATTTAAATTGAGTTTTTTATTTCGTGAAGCGTTCGTGACTAGAAAGAAAAATTCGCTCACGCGCGCATATCTACTATAAAGTAAACAATGCTCTAAATCAGCTGTTTGTATAGTGGGTGAAACAATGAATAACGACAATCCCAATATCATTTTCAATCCTTTGATAAGTTCCATACAAAAGGTGGTACTCTATGAGACGCGTACGGTAAGTTGTACCTAATTCCCCTTTACCGCGCAACTTACGCTCTCCTCCATTCGCATTGCAGCGCTTGTATCTGGTGGGCAGTAACAATCGGGAGACTCGCTTTCGTCTGCTCGCCATCGATCGATTGGCCCACAATCGCCTGAGCATCGAGGAGAATGCCAATGAGTTTAATAGCTCGGAAATTCGACGATTTGTGGCCTCCCTGCAGGGTTCACCCAAGGTGACCTCTGCATATGGCGTGCTGGGCTTTGTGCGTTTTCTGGAAGGCTATTACCTTGTGCTGGTGACCAAGCGGAAATGCTGTGCCCACATTGGCCTGCATCTGGTGTACACCATCAAGGATACGGTTATGGTGCGGGTGAACGAGGTCACATCGCAGCGTCCGCCGCATCCGCAGGAGGATCGCTACAAGAAAATGTTTCAAAACATAGACTTGAGGAGTAATTTCTATTTCTCCTATTCCTATGATCTGACCCGCACGCTGCAGTATAACGAATCGGCGCCGCGTTATGTGGGTGCCAAGGTGGATCTGGAGCAGGACGAACCGCTGCCCGACTGGAACAAGTTGACAAACAATGTGGCCCAGGCTCATGAGCGTGTGGACTATGCTTTCCGTTCGGATTCGCGTAAACGTTTCGTCTGGAACGCATACTTGCTGCAGCCCATGGAGGGCATCATGCTGAAGGATTGGCTGCTGGAGATTACCCACGGCTATGTGAGTCAGTCGTGCATCAGTGTGTTTGGACGGCATGTGAATGTGTGCCTGATAGCACGCAGGAGTACGCGATTTGCGGGCACTCGCTTCCTCAAGCGGGGAGCCAATTTCCAGGGTGATGTGGCCAACGAAGTGGAAACGGAGCAGATAGTCAGCGACGGGCAGAGGCTGTGCTCGTTTACCCAAATGCGTGGCTCTATACCCTCGCATTGGTCGCAGGATATCAGCAAAATGGTGCCCAAACCACAAATCCAGTTAGATATCTGCGATCCCTATGCGCAGACTCCTTCCAGACACTTTGAGCGCTTGCTCTTCCACTATGGAGCTCCGCTTATTATGCTTAATCTGGTCAAGAAACGGGAGCGACGCAAACACGAGTCGATTATCTCCAAAGAACTGGACGGCAGCATCAAGTATCTGAATCAGTTCCTGCCTCCCGCCCATCGCATGAAGCACATACACTTCGATATGGCGCGGCAGAGTCGTCTGAGTGGTGGCAATGTTATGGATAAGTTGGCCACCCATGCCGAGAGCATTGTCCAGTTGACGGGCATGTTCTTTAAGGCGCGCGGCAGTGATTTAAGCTTCCAAACCGGCATTGTACGCACCAACTGTGTGGATTGTCTGGATCGTACGAATTCGGCTCAGTTTGCCATCGGCAAATGTGCCTTGGGTCATCAGCTGGAACGCTTGGGATTTGTCAAGTCAGCTAAGTTGGAATTCGATTCGGATTGTGTCACCATGCTGGAGCATTTGTATGAGGAACATGGGGATACCCTGGCACTGCAGTATGGCGGCTCTCAGCTGGTGCATAGAATAAAAACCTATCGCAAGACCGCGCCCTGGGGCTCCCAGGGTAATGATGTCATGCAGACCATCAGTCGGTATTATAGCAACACATTTAGCGATACGGAAAAACAGCACAGTATTAATCTCTTTCTGGGACTGTACAAGCCAAGCTTGACCAAATGTAAGTTCATTTCTGGTAAAGCTGTAAAATATTCAAATCATTTTGCTTTCAATCTTCGTGACTGCATGCAATTTGAGATCATTGAGACTTAAATCTTCTTGAAATCATTGATGATTGCTCTATAGTGATTTATAATTCTTTTGGAGCAATCGTAGTACATTTTATTGTGAGTGAATTCATTTGATTTAAATCAAAATTCATCTTTTTCCAGTATAATTAAGGGTCGGTAGTGATTCTATATGATTTTCGTGTTCTAAAACTGCGTTTTCAGGAATTGTCCATCACGTCGAGATTTTGTATAAATTGAGCTTTTTTTTGTATAATTTGTGCCTATTTTGAACCTTTTTAGGAGCGTTTTTCGGGGAATCCATTCAATTGTTTGGACTCTCTTTGACACAATCGGAAAGTACCAATCCTTAGCTTTGAAATGAACTATCCCAAACAATTCTGCGATTTTTTTCAATGGAGATATACCTCTCTTAGCACTTGTGAAAGAATCCAAAAATATCCCATTTATTGCTGGTGCCCCAAAGTATGCAATGGGTGGTAGAGACTCTAATATGTTTTCGTTTCCTAAAAACAGTAAAGTAGTCATTTGTAATGAACCAGCAACAAAATTCTTCAAAAAAAAACTCACAACCGGTCACCCCTCTCTGCTGTTGGCGCCAGCTTTGTAGTAATTAGCCATGAAAAGCTTCTCAAACTGCCGTTCGGACTCGGCGTTAAACTGTAGGTCCCTTTCTCTTGTGAGAGAAGCTCGGCTTTGGCCCTTTGGGGCTGTGTCAAGCCATTTTATATATATAAAACTTGGAATATAATCATTATCGTGGGAGCAAAATTAACATTTTTTATAAATAATCAATTACACCTATCCTCTCTTCGTGTGGGGGGTGTTGTTTAAAATAAAGACACAAAATGAAACGACGCAAAGTGAATTAGGTTTTTCTATAGCAAAAAAAAATTTAAATTGAAAAATACTACTTTTTAAAAAAGAAAATTGAGCAAAGTGATCATTAAAAAAAAACCAAAATAACATTTGATTTTATTACATATTATACATATAAAAAACAAAAAGAAACTAATTCATATAAAACAATATAAATTCTTCAATTACATACTCAATTATGAAAAATAAAATTAGAATTAATCACTCTCTGACGAGTCTTTAGTGTCTGTTGTCGTAGGCCGGCTTTCTTTAAAAAAAAATTGGTCCAATGTTTGCTGAACATTTTTTTTTAAGCGTGAAATACATTTCCTTGTAGCAATTGATATTCGTAGCTACCGCCTGGGACACTTTAAGACTCCTTTCGCTGTCGGGATCGTTTTTTAATAAAATATCCATACCTTCGTCAATCAAACACATCGCTTTGGAAATTTGTTGGGAGGTTAAATTTTGTTCTTTTGAGATTTCTATTGAACTGTCAGAGTCATCTTCTTCATTAGCAATTTGCAATTCCAGTTGCAAAAGTTCTTCATTGGAGAATTCTTGGTTGTGCGAGTTTAGCAATTCATTTATGTCAGTCTCCTCCATACCTTCAAAATTAGACTTTCTAGCTAAATTAGAAATTTCATGACGAACAGCTGGTGTATCATCAACTTCTACAGTGCATTTTCGCTGAACACATTCAGGCCATATTTTGCGCCAAACAGCATTCATGCAAGATGGTTTAACCTCCTCCCACGAATCGGATATAATTTTTATGGCTTTCATAATGTTAAACTTTTTCCAAAACTCTAGCATGGTAGGTTTATCTTGTCCATCAGTCTCACTTATAAGAAGTTGAAAGGTTCGTCGAAGGTAATAACTTTTAAAAGTCGATATTACTCCCTGATCCATGGGCTGAATAACTGATGTCGTATTAGGCGGCAAAAATACAAATTTCACGTTTTCTGACAACTCATCAATGTAAACTGGGTGGCCAGGAGCATTGTCTACTAAAACCAAAGCCTTGAAGCTTAAGTTTTCCTTGTTGCAATAAGCTTTAATTTCTGGAATAGCACACGTTGAAACCCAGTTTTGAAATAAAGATGCTGTCATCCATGCTTTCTTGTTTGCACGCCAATGGACAGGAAGAAGATTCTTTGAGCAACCTTTCATAGCTCTTGGGTTTTCTGATTGATAAATAAGAAATGGTTTAAATTTAAAATCACCATTTGCATTACCACCAAGAAGAAGAGTCAGTCTATCCTTGCTAGCTTTAAATCCTGACGCCGATTTTTCTGTTTTAGATATAAAAGTTCTGTGAGGTAGACGTTTCCAAAATAATCCAGTCTCTTTAACATTAAAGACTTGTTTTGGATCATAGCCACCTTCATGAATTAATGCTTTTAACTCTTTTGGGTAGAGTTCTGCAGCAGCTATATCAGCGCTAGCTGCTTCACCTTTAAAAGCAATGCTGTGCAGATTTGCTCGAACCTTGAATCTCTCAAACCAGCCCTGACTAGCTTCAAATGTTTCATTCTTGGTTGTATTACTATCACTAGCATTATCGCTGGATACTGCTTGACTTTTTTATGTCATCAAATATGCTTTTGGCTTTCGTCTGAATTACTCTTGTACTCAATGGTATTCTCTGTGCGACTTGATTTTCAATCCAAATAGAAAGCAAGGACTCCATTTTGATCATCAAAGCACTCCTTGTACGAATCATCGTTTTAGCATCTAATAATGTTGCAGATTTTGCAGCCTCTTTTATTTTATCCCCATCTCGATCTCTAATAGTTCTGACAGTTGTTGGAGCCAGGCCAACAGCCTTTGCTATCTCCACAGCTCTTTCGCCTTTATTAAATCGCCTCAGAATATCTAATTTTGTCTCCAAGCTGATAGTTTTTTTTTTTTTTTTGGTAATTCTACCAGCAGTGTTCTTTTCACTCATTTGGCTAAAAAAATAAGTTTATGTAAAAGATAGTACAGCTTTATCAATAAATAAAATGGAAAAATATTTACCTTATTTTGTAGACTCAGGTTGATTTGATTTTATTTCACAAGTAACTTTATTTCGAGCGCGTTTCTCCCAAGTGACGCTTACAATGACACTACATCAAGCAAGCAAATTGAATAAGTGAGCCGAAACAAAAAAGGGGAATTCCCGCGTTTTAATTGCGTAGCGCAATTAAGGTGTTGCCACCCTTTAAAAACATATTAACGACTTCATCCCAAAACAAAGCAACATCGAAAATCTAACGACGCACAATGAAAATTAGTTCTTATTAAGAAGCGACGCAAGGTGCAAGGATAGGTGTATGTGGGATTTTTATAATATATCTTATAATGATTACGGTTCCTGTTTTCAATCTCTCGTTTTACAGTAAATCAACCCATTTGGGAGCTGCAAACAGACTATGACATGCACAATGAGTTCGTCCCCAGCACCGATAGCAAACCCATCACCGATTGGGTGCGTCATAAGGTGCGCGAGTGTCTGCCGCATGCCTGTGCCGATGCCAATAAGCTGGTCAAGGAACTTTTCCGTGTGCACAGCCATGGGCTAGAAATGATTGACGCCTATTCCAATTATCATCAATCCTTCAAGTGGACCGTGCTTAACGAGCATATAGCCTTTGAGATAAGCCAATTGGCCATGCGCTATATGCCCACCTTCCGCACCAATTACAGTCCCTTCCAAAGGCAAATCCAGGCCTCTCGCGAAATCCTTCGCAAAAATCCTTCGATGACGGGTCAAAGCTCTTCAGGTTCCACCAATAGCAATTCATCCAGCTCCAGCGAAGGCGATGATAGCTCTAGTGACGAAGAACTAAGCGCCAGTTTTGCCGAGAAAGAGGCGAAGCAGCAGGAAATTGCAGAACCAAACACGTTGACATTGGCCTCCCTGCTGCCCTCCATGGAACAGATCTATGGTTGCACCATAAATCCACCTTCTAAGCACAGCATGGTCATATATAAAAAGTACGTGCAAATGGGCAAATTGTCCAGCGGTGGTGCTCATCCCAATCAAACTGCTGTGGCTCAACGTGATCAGGAGCTGGCCAAAATGATGCGGGGCATTACACTACGACCAATAAGCGACTATGGCACCGATTCATATCTCAGTGTAACGCCACCAACGGTGCCTAAAAAGAGTTTACAGATCTATGCGGATTATTGCAAAACGCCGCGAAACTTTAATGCTGTGCCCGAAATTGAACAATTCGATGTGCTTTACCGATATGTACAGAGGCTTTAAGGAACAAGAAATAAATGTATTAATAACCAAGATTAGAAGATTCCTAATAAATCTCTATAAATATAAAAAAGGTTGGTCCTGATTCACTGGCTGACTGATTGGCAATCATCGCACAGCCTAAACGGCAAGAGCTAGAGGGCTGAAATTTGGACAGTGCACACTGGACGGAAAGCCCGATTTTTTGGCATAAAGTCCAAAAAGTCATGAAAAGCTTTTGTGATTTTGATTTAATATATTGAAAATAGATATTCCAAACACACTTAATCGATAAATTAAACAAGTAGAGTTGCGACCCTGGTGTTTACCAGGGCGTCAAAGTCAAACATTATATCAGCGCTTTGGTTACATTTGCCACGTGCGAAAGTTTTTAAAAGTTTCAAGCTGTGTAATTTTGAACAGTAATTATCTTTTAATTATATTTAAAATGGACAATGAAGAGCAAGGTATGTTTAATATTAATCCCAAGTAAAAATTTTTTAATATGTGTTATTTGTGGCTTATGTGTCTTGTGTTGTTAAACCGATTTATGTTGAAAAGTTTAACCCAGTGTTCGTGAATTCTGGAGTAGAACTAGTTCCCTGCCAATCTGTGCCAAAAACTAAATATGTCTCGTTTTAAATGAAAATATACAGTTTAAGAGAATAATAATTATCATTGCGCAAATTTGCGCGTTTTCGAAACATTGAATGTATTGCAGCTACTTTTGTCTTTAGCAATTTTCAGTTGCTCGAAGCATGGAGCAACAAGAGGACAGAAGAGGCAATATCTGAGTCGGATTGGATGATGATGACCTAAACACGAGAGACAAAATTAATCACAATTACGTGCGAAAATATTTGCCAAAATGTGGCCGAAATGTTTCTAATTTTAAAATGAAGCACTTACAGTGGCTTTCGTTGGAATCGTCAATCAAAGACATGCTACAAGTGTTCAAAGTAAAATGGGACGTCCCCATCAAGGGTATTCAGAAGCAGGCTCAAGATTGAAGAGAAAATTGGCTGCCGATTTGGCAATACATAATCCCGCACCTCTTCTGCTACACGCGGCAGCAGTTTCAGCAAAGAAATCCAACGATAAGGATACGTCAATAGTGCTCAGGAAAAGTATGCAAGACGAAGAAAGTCCCAGTTATATAAAAAGAAAAATACTTTCATCTGATCCAGTTCTGCTTACACCACATGAAGCTCTAGCTTTTTTACTGGAGAATTCTTTTTTCTAAAAAGCAGTATAATAGTATACGAGAGATGGGAAAAAAAACATTTTTGTGATATTTATCTTTCTTATGAAAAGGTACAGCATGCCAAATTAGAATGCAGGCCCAAAGATATATCAGTGACAGAAACCAAAGCTGAAGTTTCTTTGCAAAATTTATTAAACCACACTGTCAGCCGTATTCTTAATATGCAAGAAGATGTGATCAAGCGGTATAAAAATATCACAAGCGTCAAACTAGTGGCTAGTTATGGATTTGATGGATCAACAGGACAAAGCTTATACAAACAACGATTTTCAAATGAGGAACCCATATGAATGACCATGCTCTATTTGTGACAAGCCTTATACCCCTTAAGTTGATGGGAAACTTTGGGGAAAATATTTGGATAAATAGCTCACCTCAATCGGTCCGATTTTGTAGACCCCTGAAAGTCGAGTTTTTTAAGGAAACAAATGACCACATTCTTTCGGAAAACAAAACTTGGACTCGCAAATACAGAATTTGTCAGAGCTTGAATACTTAATTGCAAATCAGAAAATCTCTGTGAGTTTTGAATTGTATATGACACTAATAGATGGTAAGGTCTTGAATACTCTAACTTCAAACAAGTCATCTCAATTATGCCCAATTTGTGGAGCTGGACCGAAAGATTTTATGAGTATTACAAACCCATCCTCATTATAATATATGCCAAAGCCTGGAAGTCTTCAGTATGGTATTAATCTACTTCATGCATGGATACGAGTCTTTGAGTTTGTTTTAAAACTATCTTACAGAATGAATTTTAAAAAATGGCAAATAAGAGGTGAAAATGACAAATTGGAAATGATGAGTAAAAAACAATATATACAGAAGAGACTTCGCGCTGAAATGGGAATACTGGTAGATCAGCCCAAATAAAATAGTTTTGGCAATACGAATGACGGAAACACTGCGAGAAAAGCATTTTCTAATCCAATCCTTCTGGCATTAGTATTGGATATTGAGTTAATTATTATAGAAAGGTTCCACATAATTTTAATTGCAATTTCCTGTGAATTTCCGATTAATCATGTAAAATTGCAACAGTTCTGCGAAGAAACTTTTACATTTTACATAAATAAGTACTCATGGTTCAGGTCCCAATGTCCCCATTCCCAATCATAATATTTACTCAAACTTCTGTTATGCCTGTTGGATGTCTAGGTTAAAACGCGTCAGAAGCGCGAAACAAATTGTACAAGCGTAATAGGCGGTCACATGCTCGTCAGAATAACAGGTTAAACAATTTAACGGATGTTTTCCAAAGATCTATCGACTCATCGGATCCTCTTATTTCAAGCATTTTTTTAAACAAGAGATCGCATCAAAACAAAATGAAAGTATTACCAAAGGCAGTCGTGGAGCTTTTAGAAGCACCCGAATTTGATTGTGATCAAAACAACAACGATTCTCCAAGCGATGACAACGATGATTTAGAATTTAATTTGTTTCCATACTCATTAGATGTTGAAGATTTTTAAGAATGTATAATTTAAAAAAAATTGAAATATTTGGATGGAGGATTAGACTTTATGCCAAAAAATCGGCCTTTTCGTCCAGTGTGCAGTGGTGAAAGTTCGTTAAAACCTCTTTAGCAATAGTATTTCGATAGTTTCCAAAACTAATGCAGATCCAGCAGTATTATTTAAGTGTATTTGTTTTTGATTTTTTAATTAATATTACTCAAAAATTACAACAAAATTATGTTTAAAAAAATACTCGTGGGAAATAGCTATAAATGGAACAGGAAACCAAACCGTTGCTCAACTAGATCTTTGTATTCGGTGTCTCCAAATTGGTCGATGCCTGCATAGGATTGTAGCCAGATTTCGGTCCCAGATGCAGCATATGGCTGGTAGTGGTTGTTGGTTTATACACGGTGGACAACTCTTGGGCCAGCATGTATTGTTCCTGTTCGGGATAGTCGTGTTCGCAGTGATGTTCACCACAGATTTTGCACTCGTAGATATTTGGACGCAAAGTGTTACGAATGCGCTGGGAATTTAATGACAAGAGAGTTAAAAAAGCAGATGAAGAAGGGCGAGTTACTTACCTCCCAGAAGGTGTCACCACCGGCACGTAAAAAGTTGATGACAGCATACCCAGGTATGCAAACGAGTGACAAAGAGGCAAACATCCAGCCTATGCCATAGGCCCAATCTGGATAGGTGTAACGACCATTATGGTAGGTGGGCTCTTTGTAATTGATCAAACTGAGTACCCAAATGGCCTAGAAAAAAACACAACAGCATAATTACAAATCCATCTTTTCCACTTGGCATATCTCCAAAGTTTCACCTACAAAGAGCAAACAGGGTCCCAGCACCAGCCAGCAGGATTTCAAATACAATGAAGGTGCCTTTCCAGTCATTTGTTTCACATTCTTCGACAGTCTGCCGGTGCCATAGAACCAGGCTATGGCTATCATTTGGCAGAATGCCAAAAACATGATGGTCACCGAAGCGGCATAGTGATCCATTAACTGGAAATAGTAGATGCCACCCTGTATAATGTTGGGCATACCAAACAGGCAAGAGATGACGCACACAAACAGCACCACTATCTCATGGTAGCCCAAATGTCGCTTAATCCAGCGTGGAAAACCATCCTGTATGGAGGTAACCACTACCTCGACTATGGCAAACTGAGAATTGAGGCCCAGACAGAGCAGCATGAAGAAGAACATCACCGCCCACAGCTGAGCATACGGCATTTTGGCCATGGCTTGTGGATAGACCACAAATATCATGCCAGGCCCATCACCAATGACATCTCGCACATTGGTATTCTGTTCCAGGGCCAAATTGCCCAGCGTGGAGAAGGCAAATATGCCCACCAGTAAACTGGTCAACATATTCACCGCACTCACCGCCACCGTATCCCTCAAAATGTTGTTATTGTACTTGTTGTAGCTGGCAAAGGAGATCATCGATCCAAATGTGATGCCCAGTGAGTTGAAATTCTGTGAGGCAGCATTAATCCAGACATTGGCATTCTTCAACTCCGACCATTTGGGTCGAAAGAAGTAGCGCAGACCCTCGGCGGCACCATCGAGGGTAACGGCTCTTCCCATCAATATGATGATGAGTACAAAGGGAAAGGTGGCTGTGAAATAGCGTACTTTGGCCGAAGATTTAATGGATTTCCAGGTGGCAAAGTACACCATTAGCCAGGCACAAATAAGGCAGGCAAATAGCTCCCAACGCATCATGCCCGGATACTCCAAACCGGCGCTAATTTGCAAGACTTTGTTCCTTGAAAAGAGAAGATCATATTAACTAAGCTGGCATTTATTTTCCCCATGATCACACTATACATACTCGAAAAACTCCTCGGAGGGTGTGCGTGAGGTATCCGGAGCACTGGCATTATTCTCCTTACGCTGTGGCACCCAACAGTCGGGCGTATTCCATCTGTTACTGCAGTCCACCCAGGGCATTTCCGTTTTGAACGATGTGAAAAAGTAATAAATTGAATATCCTATAATGACGCTATAGTAGGTCGACATGAGAAACGAGACAACCACACTGGCCAGACCGGCTCCTGGAAAACAAGAAAAGTATCGTAGATAAATATATATATATTTTTTTTTTTTTTTTTTTATTTGATTCAAAGAACTTAATCTATTTACAAATAGTTAACAAGGAGTACAAATTTAATACAGGACTAGAACAGCACGGCAAACGCCTGGGATTGAGGCATAACAAGTCTCACAGATACTGGAGGGGTCGTACAGCTGACACCAGCAGCGTGTACCCATATGTAGGAGAGGGGCGCCAAGATAATAGACTTAAGCTAAGTTAAGGAGGCGACCCGAGGGACGCCTTCCATGGATCCAAAGATCGGAGGGATGTCGTCGGTTAAGCCTTCTTCTGAGCCTGTTTGTCGCAAGATCAGAAGCAAGTCTATTGGAGTGGGCCACCAGACGGTCATGGTATCTGCTGGTGTGCATGTTTATCTGGGCGCATAATGGCAAAATGTCTAGATCACGGTAAAGAGTAAAGATTCGAAAATTGAGAGTAGACTCACTGAAAAAAATGAACAATCAAAGCTTAACAAGCTTTCGCACCTTCAAAAGTAAAAAAAATAGCTTTAATAACAGATTTAAGAAAATTTCTGAATGTTAGAATAGAGAACAGACTTAGAGTGTTCAGATTCCGCGGATTTAGGGCGATCTTTGAAGAAAAAGAAGTGTTTAACATTGTTCGTAATTTGCTGTAACTTCAAAAGTCTGAAAATATGCCGTTTCGAGCAGATTAAATGGTAAGTAAAGACGATAAACTCAAAAATGGGAATTAAGATTAGAAATAGGGTAAAATAAAGGGCGATCCAAGAACAGAAAATAAAAATATCGTGAAGTTATATTGAAGGAGGGGCTTTAAGGGTTCAGTTTTGACTGAATTTCGGCCGATCCAAGAACATAAATTGTGTTTTCGGGAAAAATTCCTTTGAGCAGATAAAATAGTTATACATTAAAAAGAGAATAAAATTAATTTTAAAGGATTGTAAACTTTAAGTATTTGTTTTTCCAAAGTAAAAGTTAAAAAACTTTAATAAATCGTTAGAATTGTCTATTTACCAATATTTTATTTATGTGGTCTTACCAATTTTTGATTTCCAAAATTTTTTGAAGTCAAAATTTCTCCCGAAACCCAGTCAACATTGCAGCCCAACCAACAGAGAGATAGAGGCGCCAATGTGCGCAGGAATACAAGTAGTTATTACAACAAAAGGATAATCTTTCTAGCTGATTACTTGATAGACTTAATTGTAAAAATCACAAAGGCCATGAAACGTTTCTAGCAAGGCATAGTTATTAGAACAACGATATAAAGATATAAGGATAAAGTTACGGATCGTTCTGATAGGAAGACTTAGATCAATTTAATTAAGAGAATCATAAGATTCATCAAGACTTATTTTAAATATTTGTTTAAGGGGGTCTTCTCATTCAAAACCCGTTTTTTGGACCCTTTTTAAAAAAATTCTTATTTGAAAACGCAAAGAATAATTGAAAACTTTTTTATTTATTGTATTACAAAAGGTTCAAAGTAAATAAAAAAAATTGTTTTGCCTCGATACGAGGGCTGTTCAAAAAGTAATGAGACTTCAAAGTTGGCGGTGAAAAAAAGGTGTCGTCACGGCGGCCACGATTCCGGGTCTCCGGAGCGTCCGAAATGGAAAAAAAAACGGGATTATAATCAGTATAGATGTAATTCTCGGGTGAACCTCAAACTTAATTTTGTGATTTTTTTGACAAAATGGCGGCCATTCAAAAAAAATTTTAATTTCGGGCTTTTTTTTTTGTAGTTTAGTGTAAAAAAAAAATAGTAAAAACTTTTTTAAAATTATGGTCGAGGTTCACCCGAGAATGGTGACAATTCTGCGTCGATTCCACTTTGTTTCATGAAAATCGGTTCAGTTGAACTGGAGATATCATGGCCGCCAGTTCGAAAAACGTGGTTTCGAGATAAACGCGCTTTAAGTTTGCAGTTGCTTGGGAATTTAGGTCACATTGGGTCACTAAAAGGACTATATCTCCTAAACTAATTCGAGTTTTCGAAAATCCTTTTCAGGGGGATATTTTTGAATATCCAAGCTATAAATAAATGCAAAAAAAAAGTCGAAAAAAAAAGTTGCTCAATGAGAAGACCCCTAATGTTTCTAAATAAGATACATAAATGATTTTTTAAGACCTACAAATGATAAAGATATGCATTTATTGCAGAGCTTCAGATAATTCAAATAGCAAAGGTGTCTGCCGTACCGTTGCATTAAGAGATTCGCTTAGCACCAATTAGCCTTAATTGGGTAGCCTCCAAATCAGACCGTTTTCATTTGAATCACATGTCTAGACACGGCATTCATCTGCATAATTGACCATATGCGACAATTGAAAATATGTGCAACCATTTGCTAATCTTGGCTAAATAGTTCTACACACGTCATAAAAATATTTATATTTGTTTGTTTTGCTTAACAAAATATTGACAAAAATGCAATAATTAGCAAATGACGAACGGAAAGGTTGAGCGGATAGTAACCTTCCCAGGTTTGTTAATGTTAGCTAACCTTGGCAATGAACTTGATCAAAAGTTCAAAGCATTTTTGTTGGTCATGGTACTCGGATTACCCTCATATGTATAGTTTTTCAAAAGAATAATTCTAAATTTAGTATTTGTTTATAAGCGTGACACATACAACTAACTAACAAAGCGTAAATAGTGGTACATACAACACAAATGACGCAATGGAATGCTAACAAAATGAACGACATTGTAAAATTGAAATGGGAGAAGTGTTATATTTGGCAAATATTTTATTATTCTATTATTAAGAGTGTAAACTAATGTTAGTCGAGGAGAATTACCCACCCAATTGGTTTTTACAAAATTCCATTTTAATTGAATTAATTTGATTTCCGGAATGCTTCGATTGGTCAACAAATCTTCAGTTAAAACCACTTTCCTTCGTTACCCGGTGGAAGTGTGAATCGTTATGCTCGCTTTTTGCTCTCTTCCTTATTATGAGTGCCCAGGTGATACTTGAGAGTGTCTTGATGGGCAAAGGATTTTAAACAGATGGTACACTCGTAGGGCCGCTCGCCAGTATGAGTGCGTAGGTGATACTTTAAACTATTTTTATGGGTAAAAGTCTTGGAGCAGTGGGAACATTCGAAGGGTCGCTCGCCCGTATGAGTGCGAAGATGTATCTTTAGAATGAAATTCTCGCTAAAGGTTTTCGAGCAGTGAGAACATTTAAAGGGTCGTTCGGCAGTATGAATACGCAGGTGTTTCCTTAGACAGCCATTTTTGTTAAACGCAGCCGAGCAGTGAGAACATTGGTAGGGTCGTTCGGCAGCATGAGTGTTGAGATGACATGTTAACTTAAACTTTTGGCTAAAGGACTTTTCGCATTGAGCACACTGGAAGGGTCGTTCGCCGGTATGAGTGCGTATATGTCGGTTGAGAGTGCCCTTATCGGTAAAGGCTTTCGAGCAGTGGGAGCATTCGAAGGGTCGCTTTTGCGTGTGAGTGAGAATGTGTTTCTTTAGATGCCAAACTTCACGATAGGCTTTTAGGCAGTGCGAACATTCGAATGGTCGTTCGCCATTATGAGAGCGTAGGTGGTTATTTAGCTTGCTTTTTTCGATAAAACTTTTTGGGCACTCGGGACATTGGAAGGGTCGCTCGCCACTATGAGTGCGTAGGTGTCTCTCTAGATTGTGTATGCCGCTGAAGCTTTTCGAGCACTGTGAACACTGGAAGGCTCGTTTAGCAGTATGCTCCGCGCTGTCGTCTCCTATGATTGAGTCTTCATTTGCGCTCTTAACTTGCGTCCAATCCTCTCTGGTCAGTGCTTCGTTCCGTTTCATAAGCTGAAGACTCTGTTCAAATCGCCGCTTGAAATTCAACGCAGTTCTGGCCGCTGCCAAGCATGAAAGACATATCCTTTCGGGTAGTTCCTTATCAAGTTTAACCATACTACCCGTCACCTCCTCTATTACAAGCCTCAAGTCGCCTTGATCCTCTTCGGAGTCGTTGAATATATTTGGCCAGCTGATATTGGTGCCATCTGACAAGCTGGACATGCAAACGCGGCATTGCTCGGCCACATTTGGCTTGTTTGCTCTGCAGGCCATTCCACAACGAAATTTCGCTTAATATTACTAATTATTAACTTAATTTGCAATAAAGATAAAACGAATGTTTGCAAATTTTAGTTATTTGGGGTCAAGTGTGACCGTAAATGACAACAGCAAAAATGTCATTTCGAACTAGTTCCATTTAATTTCAAAGCGAACCACAGTGGTACAGCTGGTACTTTTGGAAACAATTTGACTTAAATCAAAAACAGGTCGCTAAAAACACATTTAGATATTTGGGAAAAAACTAAAATGCAGTACGGAGCAAACATTAACAGACCTGTTCCCGCTTTCGATCAGATCATGCGAAATCAGAATTGGTAGATGTTCCAGTTACCGAAAAATATTCTGAAATATCCACAAATTTTTAGAGCATACAATTGGATTTAAAATCTTATTTCTTAAATGATCAAAATGAAACCGAACTTTGCGCAATTGTTAAGGCTGCCATATAGCTGAATAACAATTTTTTTTATCATTCGAAAAGAAAATCGATTTCTTTTTCACTCGGATACAGGAACACCAAAATGGAAGCGATTCGGAATGGCAATCGAAATACTTTATAAATCCACTCGGAAACGAGAACAGGCATAATATTTTCTCACTTATAGGAAAATTAAATTAAAATACATTTTGCGATTTAAGTTTAAAACCTTCAACTTAATATATTCATAGTACTGAGTTGAGCGTGCTCACTTCCATTCGATTTGTGAGCTTTATTTATTTATTTAGTATTACACCAACGGATAACCTTAACTGGATACTACAATAAAACTTAACACTAACAGTAACAATTTAGCTACAAAAAGAAGTCCCTAAGAAGTCACTTAACAATAATATTATCGATGTTAAAGTCAAACCGCATGCCAACTGGGAGACGATTGTATCTTAGCTGGGCTCTATATATAGGCTCATTATTGGCATAATTGACCCTATGAGATGGTACTCTAAATGGGACCAAGTCACGCAAAGGTCTGGGCGGAACATTGAAAGGAATCTTGTCCAGTATCATAGGACAATTAATATTGCCGACGACAATGTCATTTAAAAACATTAAAGACGCAATAGTCCATCTATCCTCAAGGGTAGAAATATGCAATAATCGACATCTATTCAGATATGGTGGAAAAGGCTTCGATAAATGTAAATGGGCGAGTGCAAATTTTAGGAATCTTTTCTGCAGACGCTCAAGCCTGTTTATGTGAACGGCAGCAGGATTCCAGATAAGCGAAGGCAGAGTACAAACTTAGCCGTGTATAGGGATCGTTAAATTGTTTGGAATTGCGCTTTACAAATCCCAGCATTGAATAAGCTTTGGGGAGGATATAGTTTAGATGCTCAGAAAACTGAAACTTGGAGTCAAACACCACCCCCAAATCCATAGCTTCATACTGCCGTCTCAAAGCGTGATGAATAATGGAAATCGATGATAAAATAGGCAGGTTAAAAGGCATTAAATTGCGCTCGCACCAGTCAGCAGCCGATTTAAGATCGCATTGAAGAGCTTCAACATCGCTGAGGTTTCAAACAGATCTAAAAATTTTTAAGTCATCGGCATACATTAGATAATGCGAGATATGTAGGCAACCGATATCATTAATCAAAAATGAAAATTGCAATGGACCCAGTACACTCCCTTGAGGTAGGCCAGATGTTGCTATGTAGGGGCTTGAACGAGTGCCATTAATGAGAACTTGATACGATCGACCATCAAGATAAGATTTAAAACAAAAGCTGAGTCTTCTTTTCGCGGCCATTGATTTTAACGTTGCAATTTGCTTAGCTGGGCATTAGAAACTTTATTAAGAATGATGCTTCCCCTTTTTCTTTAAACATAATGAGTACTCACTTCTAGCTTTGTTCCTTATTATGAGTGCCCAGGTGATACTTGAGAGTGTCTTGATGGGCAAAGGTTTTCAAACAGATGGTACATTCGTAGGGCCGACCGCCAGTATGAGTGCGTAGGTGAACCTTAAGACTGGTTTGATGGGTAAAAGTCTTGGAGCAGTGGGAACATTCAAAGGGTCGTTCCCCAGTATGAGTGCGAAGGTGCTTTTCCAGATTGCTTTTTTGGCTAAACTTCTTCAAGCACTGTGAACACTCATATGGTTGTTCGCCCGTATGGGTACGAAGATGCACCTTCAGATTGGAGTGTTGAGTAAAGGTTTTCGAGCAGTGGGAACATTCAAAGGCTTGTGTTTCCATATGAGTACGAATGTGTTGATTTAGATGATTTTCTTGGCTAAAGCGTTTTGAGCATTGGAAACACTTGAAGGTTTGCTCGTCGGAATGAGTTTGTATGTGATCCCTTAGGCAGCTTCTATATTTGAACGTTTTTGAGCATTGGTCGCACTGAAAGGGTCGTTCGTCGGTATGAGTACGTAGGTGTCTGTTAAGATCGCCCCTTTGGGTAAAGGTTTTTGGGCAGTGGAAACACTCGAAGGGACGTACGAGCTCTTCCGTTTCGCTCTTTCGCCTGGCATGTGTCCAATTCTGCTTCAACCGCTGAAGACTCTGCTCGAATCGCCGCTTGAAATTAAATGCAGTTTTGGCCGCTGTCAAGCAGGAAGGGCATATCATTTCGGGTAGATTCTCGTCGGGTTTAACCACACGTCCTGTCACCTCCTGTATTATAAGCCCCAAGTCGCCTTGTTCCGCTTCCGGGCCGGTGAATATATTTCGCCAGTTGTTGTTGCTGCCACTGTCATCTGACAAACTGGACATGCAAACGCGGCATAGCTCGGCCAACTTTGGCCACTTTGCTCTGCAGGCCATTCCACAACTGTGTACAGGTTAATTACCAATCTAAGTGGCGTTAAGTCAGGAATGTTTACATTAATAAATGCAATTTTTAGCCATTTCGAGTCAAGTGAGACCGTATGCGTCATAAGCGAAAATACTGATTTGAACTAGTTCCGTTTTATTTCAAAGCGAACTTAAGAGGTTTTGTTTAAAATTATATTTGAAAACTCTGAACAAAGCAAACTAGTTTTCAATTATTTAAAAAACAATTAAAATACATTTATATTAGACTGAGAAGTTAAATTTGGCCATGTGTATTGTTTTTCAGAGCTTAAGCTGGATTTTTTTGAAGATCTGTTAATGTTAAAATAGTGATATTCCTGAAAGTGATTTGCTTTCGATTTTGATTTCGTGAAAGCAAATCAAATCAGTTTGCAGAATTGCAATGTCAGAATGTACATTGTGAAAACTAATTTTCTAAGCTGTGACAAAAGTATAAGTGTGTGGGCAGAATATGTAGTCTAGAATGTTGTAACTTTACAAAGGTTAATTCAATTAAATATGTATATTATCAAAGCAGGTCGCTAAACCGATATACATGATTATGGTCCAGCGAAGTGACTTATGCCATTTGGTAGAACTTAAGAGGAAAGGGCTGGGCAAAATCGTAGAAGAATTAAGGGAGAATTATGCAAACAAGTAATCCCGAACATATGTCCCTACGTCAAGCACACGTTCCAAAATCTCGAACAGCAAATCAAAATCGAAAGCAAATCTCTTTCAGGAATACCACCAATAACTACATAGACAGTGCATATCTGATTTTTGAAAGTTTTTTTTACAAATTTGTAAATTCAGACCGTTAGTTCTTTCAATTACCATGAATTTCAAGGATAAAGCTGTCATTTCTGATCTCTGCGCAAACTTATTCCAAACAAGCTTTGTAGTAACCGTAGCTCAATCTATTAGCGACTGTCCTTCGAAATCTTAAGGGGGTCTTCTCATTGAGCAACTTTTTTTCGACTTTTTTTGCATTTATTTATAGCTTGGATATTCAAAAAATATCCCCCCAAAAGGATTTTCGAAAACTCGAATTAGTTTGGAGATATAGTCCTTTTAGTGACCCAATGTGACCTAAATTCCCAAGCAACTGCAAACTTAAAGCGCGTTTATCTCGAAACCACGTTTTTCGAACTGGCGGCCATGATATCTCCAGTTCAACTGAACCGATTTTCATGAAACAAAGTGGAATCGACGCAGAATTGTCACCTTCTCGGGTGAACCTCGACCATAATTTTAAAAATTTTTTACTATTTTTTTTTTACACTAAACTACAAAAAAAAGCCCGAAATTGAAATTTTTTTTGAATGGCCGCCATTTTGTCAAAAAAATCACAAAATTAAGTTTGAGGTTCACCCGAGAATTGCATCTATACTGATTATAACCCCGTTTTCGGTTTCGGTTTCGGACGCCCGGAGACCCGGATCGTGGCCGCCGTGACGACACCTTTTTCACCACCAACTTTGAAGTCTCATTACTTTTTGAACAGCCCTCGTATCGAGGCAAAAAAATTTTTTTATTTATTTTGAACCTTTTGTAATACAATAAATAAAACAAGTTTTTAATTATTCTTTGCGTTTTCAAATAAGAATTTTTTTAAAAAGGGTCCAAAAAACGGGTTTTGAATGAGAAGACCCCCTTAAGTCTGTTAATCCAGTTTTTGCACCGTATCCAGATAAGGTATTCAATTGTGTGTTAAAACACTGTGCTAACTCTTTCTGCAATCCCATCTGCAAACTTTTTATCTTATCGCTACAGCCTCGAAGTTTTCCAAAAATATGAAAAAGAATCATTTATTATTCTTCTTCATAAGAAAGATAGTAAGTCCAACATTCAAAATTACCGAAGTATTGCCACGATTTCTGCGATACCTAAATTTTTTTAAACAAATTATAACTTCTGAGCTAAAACACCACTGTAATTTTCTTAGTCGCTCAGTACACATAGACAACAAAATTAGGTACACGCCGCGTGCAGAAATGAAACGTAGCCTAAACTTTACACGGAAAATATAAAAAAAGAAAGCTACACGTGGCATGTAAAAAAACTGCACATGTAGAAATAAAAAAGTGAACGAGGCATGTAGAAAAACTGAATGCTGCGTGGACATATGCAAAGGGTACATGACAAGAGAAAATCAGTTTTTTTCCAAAGTATTTCTACATTTTTCATTTAAAAACCTGAATAATGTTTAGATATTGAAAGCCAACAAGCTCAAGTGGAAATTCTAAACGAAAATTGTAGCTGGGATTCGAACTCACAACTCACTTGCCTTGTCTCGGGAATTAAAGCACAAATGCCTGCATCTTAGCCCACACGCCTATCAAGTACTCGCGCGGCATTGGTAGGCATTCAGTTTGCTGTATGAAAAATGTACAAGTTATTGGGAAATAAGCTGATTTTCTCATACCGTGTATCCCTTGCCTTTGTCCAGGAAGCATTTAACTTTTCAACATGCCTTGTTACTTTTTTTTATTTCTACATGTAGCATGTAGATTTTCTACATGTCACGTTTAACTTTCTGTTTTCTACATTTATCATGTAAAACTAAGTTGCGTTTAGGACTTCCGTTTCTACACGCGGAGTGTAGCTAATTTTGTTTTCTCTGTGAATCGTACTTAGCGAGTTTTGTTTAGTCCTTCAAGTCCCTCAAGAAAGCCATCTAGGGCCGCTTCAATTTATATTGTTCATTAGAGATCTTCCAATCGCCTTGTCATTCTCGACTATGTCAAATTGTGCTTCACTTAACCAAGTAATACCGTAAACTAAACGTTGCAAAATGATTTAAATCAACTTTACTCTTGCTGTTCTTATAACCAATTATCTCTAGATTACTCAAAATTCAAAATAATGACGTTTTGCCCAAGGAATCCTCCCCAAGTGGTCTGTCTACAAGTTAGGTAACTCAGTGTTAGACAGTGTCAATTTTGAGCCAAATCTTTGCTTTAATTGTCATATTGCCATCACATATCTTCCAAACAGAATCCAACTATTAAAACAATGAGCCATTTCGAGTCCTATGTCACAACTAAGAACTAAATATAGCGGGGCAGCCGATATTTGCATCTCACTTTTAATAGAGCTTTGCTTGCAGCCTCGGGTGTTAACGATTCCAATGGCTTAAGATGACTTACCCTTAAATAGGGGGCACAATTGACCCAGTGCTCCAATGGGTCCCCTTCCCGTATATTGTCCCACAGATAGTTCCATAAATAGCAGCGGTATGCTGCATATGAATAGTATTATGCAATAAGGTACTAGAAACACACCTGAAAACACACAAATAAAGTAAAAAGTAAATACAGAAAATGAAAAAAATAACCATCGTGTGTCAGCAGCTAAGTAAATACAAGTAAGTAAAATTAATTATAAATATTTGACATCGTCAATTGCAAATTGTATAAGCCAGAGATGCAGATAGCAGACAGACAGATCGTGTGCCAGTTTTTTTTGCCGTTTGTCTCATTATATTCCCCGCCTGGGAAATGTAAATGGGGCCCCGGCGTGTAAATGAAGATGGACGTCCAAGTAGCTTGCGTGATCGCAGAGACGGAGGGGTAGCCCAGACGAAGAAGTCACTCGGATGACAGTGACCGCTTTATTTTTGTCGCTGCTGAAAGCTTAAACAAATTTTAATTTATGGCTTTTAAGCGTTCCAACGGAAATGTCGCATAAAGCGCGAAATTGTCAAACTAATAATGAACTCAAACAACAAAATACAAGCACATTTGAAAGTTGTAAAACACTTCCTACTTCAGTTCCGCTGAGTAATAACTATCTTATAATTCACTTACCTCCTCCACTTTTATAGCACATATAGGGAAATCGCCACACATTGCCCAATCCCACCGAATAACCAATGCAGGCCAACACAAATTGCATTTTGTTGGCCCAATGCTGTTGGCGCGGTTTCAAATTGGCCGCCTCATCGGACATATCCATATAGCTATCATCATCATCGATGCCCATGGGCCTGTTGGGTTAAAAGGGGAAGTGGAGAAGGGAAAACAATTATCAGTAAGTATCAGCCAGGCGCATCTAATTGCTGTCAACACTCTCGGTACGGCGATTCATTCATTGTATGCCCAGATTTAACGACCATCGCCCACACGATTATTTGTTGCGTCAAATAGTTTAATTGTCATAATCACATGTTACAGATGAAATGCAACAATGGGGGGCAGTAGCTAGTATGTTATTGGAGGTGCCAAATGCCATATAGCACTGTTACCGAGCAAACAAATGAATGGGGTTGGGGTTAGCTATGGGCAGTTTATATGGGTTTGGGTGTGGGTATGGGGAGGGGACTGTGTTTTTTTTTGTTGAATCAAGTGGAATGTGAATTTACGTGGACAAAAAGAAAATAAATGCATAATTTGCATTTACAATATTAAATTTGAAAATTTTCATTATTAATTTTACGTCGATTTTAGAGGGAAATTTATTTTAATTTTACGTCGATTTCCCATATTAAAATTTTTGAAAATAAAATATCAATAGACACAAAATCAATTAAAAACTTAATTGCTGTATAATACCATTAATTTACATCATCAGATTGGGTCGAAATGCCATTTAAGAAACTGATAAATGGATTGAGAATTCAAATCAAATTCCTTGTGAAAAGTATTGCGCTTTAGTTTGAGATATCCTCTGAAGTTCAGGGCCAGATGCTAGCGGCAATTGTAGCTCAACTTAACGCGTCCCCAAAAATGTGTGTTTGCCAAATTAAACAGTGTGCTCAAACGCATCCCAGAAAGTTTAAAAAATGAGAATGCTGGTGTCCTTGGTTGCACCCAATAACACCTGCCCGAAGACTTGCATTAAGGCTAAGATACTTAGTTTCCGGGTCAAGAATAACAGAGCTGTCATTTGAGCTTAGGATATCAGCTGCATTTTCAAATGTTTTTCATATAAAAAAAATCAAACGCTTCTCAACAGAATGCCATTATAATAATTCACTTT
Organism: Lordiphosa collinella; assembly: GCA_018904265.1. Lineage (NCBI taxonomy): Eukaryota > Metazoa > Arthropoda > Insecta > Diptera > Drosophilidae > Lordiphosa > Lordiphosa collinella. The sequence goes on along the minus strand of JAEIFV010000851.1, from coordinate 18,159 downwards.
TTAAATTATTTTTATTTCTCAAGAAAAAATTTTAAGCAATGTCAACCTAACTAACTCATTGATACATTTATGCTTCAATTGAATTTACACTAAACGTATCATTCGACATTTTATCATTATTCGAACATGTCTATTGATAAAGTATTTACTTTGAAAACATGACAACATTAAGGCCTCCTAGATTATCATGTCATCATGTGTCGAACAGTGTGAAGGCAGCCAATCGTAATTCCGATTTGTTTCTCTCTGTGAACCGAACCTTAAGCCAAACCAAAAGTAAAACAATAAATGAGCCCGAACCTCAACGCTTCGGTTCATCAAAAATTATACATTAAAGTATCTGAACTATTGGTTTATCTTATCCAGATAACTAATCAGGACGATAAAGTGCAAAAGATCCTCATTTTTTCCAGTCTAAAATAAAAACATTAAGAATTCTAGATAGAGGTATTTAATTAGAATTCACGGTGGAATGCTATCGCAGCCTTTTCCAGTCCTGAGCGGCGTTCGGCAAGGATGTGCTCTGTCGCCCATTTTGCTTTCAATGGTGGTTGCAGACGTGTTCCCTACAATGCCACCTGCTACCAACATCAGAGGCATTGAGTGCACATTGACTACAAGACTGCGGCATCTGGACTATGCAGATGATATGCCTTCTGGAAAATAAGCTAAGCGACCTGGCATATACTCTAGCCGACCTTGACACCTCAGCCAAATCGGCAGGCCTCAAAATCAACACGAAGAATCCGTTCCGGACAATCCCAGGCTCTGGTTTTGGACGAAGAGCCAAATGAGCAAGCTTATCAAAATGAAACCAAAAGTTTGACAGTCAAAATATCAAAATGAAAATTGTTAGTATCAAATTGATACTAAAAAATTAATACAAAATAGGTGTCAGCCTGATATAGCTTAGTTATCAACACGAAGAAGAAAAACTTAATACTGAATCTAAATCTTTATTTCCGAAAACTAGGCTCAATGTCTAAGGCTCTATTCTGAAAAATCGATCAATAAGATCGGACAAAAAACACCGAAGCTTATTTACGAATCAATTTTGCTTGTGGGAGAGAGGTTTTTTTTTTTTTTTTCCTTGTGTGTGTGTTTTTGTTTTTTTGTTTTTTTTTGTTTGTGTGTGTGTGTGTATATGTGTATGAAAACACAAGAAGTCAAGGGAACAGGGTATTTTGTAGTCGGGGCATTCGACTACAGCTGCCTTACTTGTTTTTTAATTAAGATTATCTAAAACTTAAGCCGAACTAAGGTTCAAAACAAAACCTTCACCTAAAAACCTTGAACCTAAAATTTTCGAAGGTTAACCTTTGGTAAATTTTGGTTCGAGCCCCAAAATCGGAGCTCCATCAAATTTCGTTAGACTCGCTGCATAGATTCTTAAAGGTTCTAAAAAGATATGGTTCGAACGAAAGCTTTGAACCGACAAGTTAAGGAATCGAACCTAAGGAATTTTTGAGATTAGTAATCATTAGGGCGGGTCTATTTGTATATATGAGAAAAAATTAACAATGCGTTTAGTAGAAACGTTATCTACGGTAAATTCTAAGAATTTTTCCCTAAGAAACCACAGATCTAAAATCAATTCCGAGGTCCCGTCTAGCGTCATCAAAATAAAATACAATTTACATTTTAACACACCCTTAGGTGATCTTGTATAACCTGACCCCCTAAGATACTGATCTGAAGACCCCATATGAAGAGAATAGCAAAAGACTTTCGTATATGTTGAAATGAAAAGGTGACTTTTAAAATTAGGCGATATACTATTTTGTTTTTACTTTAGTACACTTGTTCCCAACATATGATCAGCCATTTTGCACTTTTTATTTCTTTTGGATAGATATAAATGTTAAGTCTAATTAGTTGGAATAAGAGATTTATTTTATTTTTGACCAAAAGATCCGTTTTTTCGTCAAGTTCGAGTCGGAGTTGTTTCATGGGGTCTCAGCTAATAAAGAAGCCAAAGCCCAATCATCCCAATGAAAGCGTTTAGATGCTGTTACGGTGGTACGGATTTGGTCACAAAAAAGTGAAAGGTTTTCTACCATTTGCACAACTCAATATTTTTTCCGACCCTTCAGGACAAGCAAATAATTGTTCCATTCAAGATCAAGTTCAAGAATCTGATGTTCAAATCAAAAAATAATTAAGTTTATTTTGCAACTGAACCGAACAGAAACCACTTGCTTGGGTCAACTTGTTCCGCTCCTGTGTCGAACTTTGAAATTCTTAAACACTCACGTGCTCGAACTATATATAGAGAGCACGATTATAAAATTTTTATATATGGTACGGTTTGTCCAGGCACTTTTTCATGCTAATTGAAATTTAGACACTCCACTTAACCATTAAATAAACGTTAATATGCAATCAGCGGCGCTTTGCTAATTAACAAAACCAACTTGACAATCAGAAAGGCATAAAATACCGAATTTTAATACTACAATTAACCACTTTGGGGTTGTTATGCAATACGTTAGTTTTTTGCTTACACTTTGGCCACACGATTGAACCGATAGAAGGACTGTTCCGAGTGCTTCGATGACTGAGCATCAAAGTCAGGCATTTTGTTACTTTGGCGAGGACAAAATTCAATTCAATTCAAATTATCCAGCGGCCATTACTCGAACCAAAAAAAAACAGGACTCAATCTGGATAAGTTAACTGGGGAGAAGGAACTGTGCGATCTGTTGGCTGGCCGTCACCTAACTACACTGACGATTGGGAACTAAGCTGGGCGTTAGCAATGTGAGGTGAGATGGGGAGTGCCAATTGATTTGGTCAATAACAAATAGCTCTATTCAGTTCGATCTCGATCTCGTTAAGGAACGTCACTTAAAAATAGCTGGAAGGCTGGAGCTGGGTGGCCACATCACATGTGGCCGAAAAATGATGTGTTAAAATGCTGTTGAATGTTTACTGACACGAGCCGCAGCTACGTTTTTATGCTAAGGTTTTTCTAATGGTTTTATAAACTATTTAATCAGAGCGCCGGGTGCCAATTGGCTTCGACGAGGGATGGAGATTACTTACGGTGGCGTTTGCGGACCCAAAAAAAAAACAAAGCAAAACGAAGGGAAAAAAAAAAAAAAAAAAAAAAAAAAAAAAAAAAAATGAAATAAGAGGAAGAGAAGGGGAGAAAGAATAATTGAATAAAAAGAAAAGAAAATAAGGCAAAAGGGGGGGTACAAAGATGGGAAGGGAGTTAGGGGGGAAAAAAGGGTTTTTGGGGGGAAAAAAAAAAAAAAAAAAAAAAAAAATATAAAATAAAAAAAAAAAAAAATAATAAAAGATAAAAAAAAAAAAAAAAAATTAAAATAAAAAAAAAAAAAAAAAAAAAACAAAAGAAAAATAAATAAAAACAGGGACTGCAAATAATGATTATTGGTTTTTTTAAATAAAAAAATCATTCACTTTAGCAACTTTAAGACAGCGAGAGATATACCAAAATTCTTGTTTAAGGATCCTTTATCCATTTTTACCATGATTAAGGATTTTTCAGGATTTATTGTTTTACTCACAAAATAATGATTAATTTTAAGTTTTACTTTTCAACTCAACCAATAATCATTATTTTTGAGCAAAAAAAAAATAACTTATGACCTAATGATTATTCTTTAAGTTTTATTTTTGCTCAAAATAAAACTCAAATTGTTATTGCGCCCTTTTCTTAGGGAGTAAGTGAAAAATTTTTGTATATTCCTAATCAGTAACCCAAGACCAACCAATATTTTAAATTTATTGATTTAAAATTGAATTTAAAATTGATCACGTCTAGCTGGGTTGATGGTTCATGCGGAAAAGTACGCTATAAGAAACAACAGTCGTTCAAAGCCTTGGTGAGCAAAAACTTGAGTTTGAGAACTGGAAAATTTGACAGTTGTAACTCGTTTAAATGGGATTCAAATAGCGTTACGTTGCAACGTATCCTATTTTCTCAGTGTCATCAAAGTATGCTTATTTTTGCGTAATTGTGTGTCACGGAATTTTTTTACTTTTTCTTGAAGAAAGAAATATTTCTGAGTGCAAAATTTGTAAAGCCATTTTCCAAGGAAATTATGTCTGCAATCTCAAGCGCCATTTGGTTGAGCAGCAAAAGAATAGGTGAACGAGTTGGCGGAAGAAAAGGCTGAAGTTCCAGAAAAAAAAAATTAATTTACAGTGACTATGTGCCCAAGTGAGGTAAAGGATGCATGTGTTGATCTTGTGACCACTCAAAAATGCCTTTTTCTGTATTAAATTCAGACAGCTTCAAAATTCTTACATTACAAATTTTTAATGGCCTGCAAATGCCAGTGGTGACGTCAAGAAATTTAATGAGCTATGAGCTGCAAAGTATGATAAAATAAAATCGAAATCGTTGTTTCATTAACTGACAGAATGCTATGCCTAAAAATGGACACGGTTACTAGACTAAATCGTGGAATCTTAGGCCGGGAAGGTTTCCAAGTAGAAGAAACCGCGAAATTTGCAAGATGTTCATGATTTTAGATTGTCATGAAGACGTGTATATAGAGAAAAAAACGAACGGTCCAAAAAGATTATACCGACATGCAGCCTTCACTAGATTGAATATAATCGCTCTCTTAAGAATCAACCGGGGGGACGGGGTTTATTCAGCTAGTTATTGAATAAAAATAAAATAATTAAATATTTTCTTAAAATTTTTTTCAAGAATTTTTTTTAAGAATGTAAAAAATTTTCACTTACTCCCTAAGAAAGGGGCGCAGTTACAATTTGAGTTTTATTTTTGAGCAAAAAATAAAACTTAAAGAATAATCATTATGTCATGAGTTTTATTTTTTTTGCTTAAAAAATAATGATTAGTTGTTAAGTATAACTTAAAATTAATCATTATTTTGTGAGTAAATCAATAAAAATTTAAAATTAATCATTATTTTATAATTTGTATTATAAAACTTATAATGATTACAGTCCCTGATAAAAATAGTCATCATTGCAGTCTTAGCTGGACTAAAAACAAAGTTAAGTTATCAAAAAAAATTAATTTGCCTATTTATAAAATTTTAACTAGATAGTTATTATTGCAGATTTAGCTGGACTTAAGACAAAGATGTTGACCAAAAATTTCCCCTTTTCAGGTACATTTGCTCAAATTTTCATCAACATTTGGATAAATTATTCAGGGTTGAGTTAATTTCTAGACTAAATTCAACTCAAGTTTAAACTTTTTATTAAAGCCAATCTTTGTGAAGGTCGATTTGAAAGCTCTTTGGTCGAAATTAATGCAAGGAAAGGAGCTAGTCACTGAAAATTCGACCCCAAAGACGAAAAATAGTTGTCAATCTAAGAGATTGAAAAATATACGTTTATCCAGAAATTAAGATTTTTGTATTAACGGAAATTTCTTTACATGTGAAGATCTCTAAAATGCCAAAGATTAGATGACTAAAGTTTGAGAGTTTTGAAACTGACTGCTCAGCACCAAGTACATTTCAAGCGTACAGTTTTCCTTTTCTTTACTATAATCTAGTAGACATAATTATTGACACTTTACATATAAATTGTGAAAGTTTAGTTCAAAATCCAATCGTTTATACGAAAATCTCAGAGATTTCTGGAACACTCCGATAACAACGTTTCCGAAAATTCAACGGTGCCAAAAAATTCGAACCAAATTCCAGAGGTCAAAACCATTTTTGGAGTGCTAGAAATCAATCTCTTGAGAGGTCGATTTTCGTATAAACGCACTTTTTGAAGACAACTGTTTGCCTTTTATGGAAGCGTCTCAAAAATGCAAGGACTTTAATGATAAAGTTGTGAGATTTGCTGACTTCGAAGTATTTGAGTTTCCGTATCCCGATATGGGAAAATACTATACGAAACCAGCACTAAGTGTTTCCATAAGCAAACGATACGCCTTCTTTTTTTCTTTTTTCTCTTTTTTTTCTTTTTAAATCGATCTTATCAATATAAACAACTTATCCACTAATAAAATCTCACCTGATACCACCGAACGCATGCTGCTGCTGTGACTTCCAATGCGTGAACGCAAATCCATGCTTAAAGGTGACACAGCCATCGTATCTCCCGCCATTGTTGTGGTGGTGGTACAAGTCAGTGTCGCTGGCGTGGTCGTTATGGCGGGTGTATAGTTAGCCTCACAATCATCTATGGTAAAGGTAACCGTCGAAGTGGATGCGGCACCGGCCAAACTAACGTGCGTTGGCACCTGAGCCGGCTGTATGACATCCGAACTGGGTCTAGATCTTACCGACAACTGCTGTCTAGGCACTGGCTTATGCATAGCCGCAGCCATGGCCGCCAGTGAAGTGCTAGAGCTGGCCTGACGAAAGGGTAGTGGTCCGGTCCCAGCTGTTCCCGGTGTACCAGGTGTGGCTGGTATAATAATAAACTTATGTGCCCTTACCGAGGGTGTATGTATGAGACGTGTCTGTTCATCACCATCGCCGCAACTTTCGGCTCCGCTGTCGGACAATTGACTGTGCCGCAGCGGCGACAAAGTGGGTGTGGTTCGTTTGGTTGTCACCAAATTGAGGGCGGTGGGTGAGGAGGCAGTCTTGGCTAGACTTTGGTTAGTAGTCGCATCTTTGTTGCTGTCTGTCATTTTGGTTTTTAATTGAAATTGCTATTGTGGTGGCTGTTGAGCAAAAAAAAATCCGTGCTGCTGTTGCGGCTTAATCATAAAATCATATTTGTCTGCTGCTGCGGCTGTTGTTTTTGTTGCTTGCACTGATTTGTGGTTGCTGTTGCTTTCATATTTATCATTTTAATGCTCATAATTTGTAGCTGGAATCCGACTGTGCCTGTCTACAACTAGTTGCTAGTCGTTGGTTGCTGGTGTCGTTGCTGCTGCTGCCGCTGCTGCTGTTGTCACATTTTTAAATCACCTTGATAACACCACAAATGTTTGTTATTCTCATTAAGGTTATGTGCGGTTGTGCGTATTTAAGAGCTGACTACTTTAAATGTAATAAATCATGTGAAAAGTAGCATAAGAAATAAAATACGTCAAGTCCTGATGTGGCCTAGATCTGTACGAGTTCTGCAAAGGAGCTACTGTTGCTTGTTCTCTAGTCTTGTTCTACAAAGCTGCTAACGGAATTATTCTTCTTAATTTATAACTTTAACCCGTACTGGACTCCCTCTGTTCAAAAACACCCTCAAGGTTCGGCTCAATGAACATCGAAGTAATCTTTTTTTAAGGAAGGGAAAAAAATAATTGTTTAGGTTCTAGGTCGAAGCATACTTTGGCTGGACAGAGTGCCACCAATAACGCAGCCAATCAATCGTTCAATTTACAATTGCAACTATCACAGCTTGCCGTTTCGGGCACACGGAGAAAAAAATGATAGTTGTTGATGATTCAGTTGATGCTTTTGGTATCCATTTGGACTGGATACTAATTAATATACTTTTTTGGATGATAAAATATAAATTTTGTTGGGGCCTGTGCCTCTTATGTCAAAGCAATCGACGAATGACACGAAACGATAGTCATCTACAAAAGATACCGGCAAGGGTCCCAGTCTCTGAAATCGGAGATCTGTTCAGTTCAGAATAATAAGTTATTTAGTTTGATTGGGATTTATCTGGGTTTCCCCAATCCATGCAACACATAAACTATAAGCAAGTCCCAGAAGCGTAGCAAATCGAAATTGAGAAGTATCGGAGTAAGGCAAGATAACGTCTAAAGGACTAACAATAGCAATTCGTAGACTTCGAGCAAGAGCAAACAAAAGAAATTCCGACAAGCTAAATAGATTCCAAAGTACTGTTTTATTTTTGTGCTTGCACAGGTCATTACACATTAAATTTAAAATTGATCCTAGATTATCATTCAACTTAGCTGGAAATCGTCAAAGGAACATAATAATATCAGAATTGCAAATTGATCAAATTGTTTTTTTCAGTGCATAGAGATTTAACGCTTGGACCATTTGAATTATTCAAGTTTTACTACACAGAGGGAAAAATCGTGGTCAGAAAATAAGATTTCTTCATCTCAAAATATGAACAGAATGTTCTCTCAAATATTTGAGAACAAATGTTCCGAATGTTCTTGATATGAGCACAATTCAGCTCACCTCAACCACCCAGGGTGGCCGGGTGGCTCAGCGGCTAGTGTGCGCTACCGCTGTGCAAGAGGTCGTGGGTTCGATCCCGCCTCGGAACATCTAATGAAAAGTTTTTTCTTTGAATAAACTTTACACCCGGTCACCCCTCTCTGCTGTTGGCGCCAGCTTTGTAGTAATTAGCCATGAAAAGCTTCTCAAACTGCCGTTCGGATTCGGCGTTAAACTGTAGGTCCCTTTCTCTTGTGCGAAAATTAGAAGCGCACAAGCCAAGAGATTGAGAGAAGCTCAGCTTTGGCCCTTTGGGACTGGGTCAAGCCATTTTACAACCACCCCAACGAAAAGTATATGTAGGCATTCAGACGCATGGCAATAGCCTAACCGTCTACGACGCGTCGCGACGGTCGCCGTCGTTGCGCGCGAGCCAAAGGTCTTGGGCTCTACTCCCAGTTAGTCCGACAAAAATTTTTTTATTTATTTAATAAAAAACCAAGGTTGGTGGGATGTTGTACAAGCGATGTCTCTGCGGACCTGGACCTGGACGATGGTGGGCCTGGACGGTGGGATTTGGACAGTGGACCTAGACGGTGGATCTGGACATTGCACCTGGACAGTGGATCTAGAACTGGACGGTGGATCTGGACAGTGGACCTGGACCTGGACGGTGGATCTGGACAGTGGACCTGGACTTGGACGGTGGATCTGGACTGCGGACCTGGACCTAGACGGTGGATCTGGACAAGTACCTGGACGGAGGAACTAGACCTCAATTTTTTTATACCCTGTTCCCATTGAAAATGGGAAAAGGGGGATCATGAAGTTGTGCAAAAGTATGTAACAGGTAGAAGGAAGCATTTGCGACCCTATAAAGTATATATATTCTTGATCAGCATCAACAGCCGAGTCGATTTAGCCCTGTCCGTCTGTCCGTCCGTCTATCCGTATGAACGCGTCGATCTCAGAGACTATAAGAGCTAGAGCCACAAATTTTTGCATGTAGATAGGTGTATACCCGATTCAATATGAGTTTGTTTCAGATTTGGAAAATTCCTCCCCCTCCCCCTTTAAGCGCAAAAAACTGTCAGAGCCACAAAAGCCTCCAGAGCCACAAAATCTATCTATTCTAAAAAAGATCACTAAGATCGGACAATAAACACCGAAGTTATATACGAATCTATTTTGCTTGTGGAGAGAGGGGGGTCTTGCATTGTCAGTTATCGCGCGCGGCCGCAAGCCATGCGTTTGTGTGTATGTTGGAGTGTGTGTATGTGTGAGTGCGTGTAAAGGAAAACACACGAAATCAAGGGAACAGGGTATTTTGTAGTCGGGGCACTCGACTGCAGCTCCCTTACTTGTTTTATTTTAAAATGTTCTCAAAAACGGAACATATCAACTCACATCAAGATTTTACGTTCTCAAAAAAAAGTTCTTGAAGTGAGAAAGAGTTCTTAAAGTGAGAAAATCCGGTCATGATTAGTTTTTGTGACCGAATGTGCTCATTTTGAGGCAAATGCTCTCGGTTTTTTCCCTCTGTGTACTAATAACTATCTTTCCCGTTGCATTTTCGTTTCTGTCTCTCTCGCTCTATCTATTTATCTATTTGTCGCTTGGCATATATAAAAGTTTTAAATGTAAACTCTTTAGAAGCAAAGTTGACAATGTATTGAAAGGCTAGGAACGATTTGTATTAACTACCAAAGGGTATATTCAGGTTCGTAGCTTGGGTTCAATGGATTTCCCCTTAACGTTCCAACTAGAAAAATTTGATAACTGGTTTGACATGTAATGGGCTTAGCTGTTAGATGCTTTCTATCTGCTTCTCGATTCCACAGCCTTGGTGGGGTACACCCATCCTGATGGTCAAATGACTTATGGTGCTGTGTTTTTCGTTAAGACTCCTATCATGGTTCTAGTCCGCTTTTTGATAAGAGGTACGAGTTGGGAAGTTCTTTTGGATGAGTATCTTGAGCAGAAAATCTGACAGCCAGGTGCGGTGTTCCATTGAAGTTTTGCCCTAGTTCTGGGATTTCAGGGATGCAAACCGATAGGAAATAAGGACTGGTTCGGTTCAGTGGTTATCACAGTTTTTGAACCACTGCGTTTGAAGATAACGTCCCGAATTTTGCATAAATCTGTACGGAAAGCTATTTTTCCAGCCTTTCGATGGTAAGGCAGTCTGAAAAGTTTCCAAAATCGCATTTCTGTTCAAGGATCTTCTTTAATTTCATCGAGTCTCAAGCCTTAAAACCTTTCTAAAGTATAAAGTCACCGTTTGCCCTCAAGTCTGCGCGGAAAGGTATTTTTTCCGAAGTTTCGAAGGTAAAGCACGAAAGTTCTAAAACGTTTTTTTTTACCCATTAATTTCACCCAATTTACACAAAAATCTGCGCGGAAAGTTATGTTTCCGGACGTTTGGGAGTAGAGGCAAATGCAAAATGATTTCAAAAACTTCTTTTTATTGTAGGATCGCCCTCAATTCCACCGAATCTTAAACCTTTAAATCCATTCTGAAGTCTAACATTCAAAAAGTGTTTAAATCTGTTCAGAAAGTAATTATTTTGGACTTTTGAAGCTACATTTGATGAAAGTTGGATTCTGGATTTCAGAAACTCCATTATTTTCTTGGATCGCCATTGTTTTCACCCTATGTCAACTCTTAAAGCTCTTCATTGAGTATATCGTCGCAATTTACCCTGAAACCTGCAGGGAAAGTAATTTTTTCGGACTTTTGGTAGTTGAGGCAAATGCAAAAGATTTCATAAACTTGTTTTTATTCTAGGATCGCCCTTAGTTCCACCGAATCTTAACCCTTTAGGCCCATTTTGAAGTCTAACAATTAAAAAAAGTCCTTAAATCTGTTCAGAAAGTAATTGTTTATGACTTTTAAAGCTGCAGAAGTTTGAAAAAGTATAAACCTAGGTGGGACCTACTATTTGATGAAAAATAAAGTTGGGATCTGATTTTTTGAGGTATTTCACCCCAGGTTTTTGGTTGAACCAACTCTATTTGGTCTAGCTAATCCTTCAAATATTGAAAATTTTGTCAGAGCCAGCTATTTTATACCAAAACACTTTTTTAAATGTTAAAGCTCTCCTATAGTGTCTTTTTCCCGAAGTTTTGCCTTTAATTTTTGATATATAATGATTTCTAAAGTGATATGTTACTTTTTGACCATTTCGAAATTGAATTTCTAGAGAACGATTGAATAGTCCGATGTGCTGGCCTCGTCCATTATGATATCACTTTAAAACAGAGGGAGGCAAAAAATACATTTACATTTTTGCATTGGTGTGTGTGAGAGCAGCTCAAAAATTGGTCTCAATTTCAGTAGCAACGACTGCGTCGCGGCGTAGGAAAGCAAGCAACGCAGCGGCGCTTGTACAGCTTATACTATGTGTGTTTGAGCAGCGCTGCTTTGAGAATTTTCGTATGCACGCCAGATAGCAAGCAAATCGATTAGCAACTTCCAAAGAAGGAATGTTAACTTATGAAATGCATATTAAGAGGTCGGTGGACAATTGCAGGAGGTGTACGGGATCACCACCTCCACCTCCAAATGTGTGGGTGCTACATAAATCCGGTATCGATAAGGACTTATCGTAGCAATTCGATTAAAATTCTCTAAATTGGTACGTCTTGAGACTTGTCAGTGAACATTTTCGAAGAGATGCCGGTTTGGTTTGCGGTTCTGTTTATCAGCTAGAATTAGCTGGGTTACGGTTTGGTTCGGTTAGGTTTAGAACTGGTTTGCATCCCTGTGAGATTTCGTTGTACTTTTGTCGTAATGTCCTTCAGGAGTGTGTTTCCTACTTAGCGCTGATCTGACTCTTGTACAATCGTTCACTCCCTCGTTGCCTGGTATGCCTGTATAACCAGGTACCCATACGAGAGTTATCGCATGTTGTTGGATTTGGTTCAGGGCTTCAATGGACCGAAACGAACACTTTTCTTTAGGGGTATTTTTGGAGAAGAGGCAACCGTAATACAACTTCGAGGGGGACCATCTCTTCTCAAATTCATTCTGTTATCAGAATGATTTAGTGAGGGTCAACACCATCAAAATGAGACAGGAAATTACCTTAAAAGTTCTGAAAACTGAGTAAAGATAAAAGCTTCTCAAACTTTGCCGATTGTACTCGCCTCTTAACTATAAGAACCTTGTAAACAACTTGTAAACAAATTTGAAGCACACAAACCAAGTTATTGAGAGAAGCTTGGCTTGGCTCTTGGGGCTGTGTAAAGCCAAGTATTGATTTTTTTTTAAACTAATATACTAAGATATTAATATAGTACCGTCAGTTCTAAACTCGAATTGAACTCAACTGAAACACACTCACTTAAGCCGCGCTTTCATCAAAAATAATTTAGTACACATATGAACTCAAGTTTTTTATTGTCATAATAAAATCCCCCCATAACGTGACACACTCTCAAATATGTATATACTACCATTTAAATATGTATATTCATATCGTGTAAGAAGATGCGTAATTATTAATTACCGCACATTTTTTCCCCTTACTCGACCATTTCAATGACCCTCGGAGGCCAGGCCACAACCTCTAGAGTCAGTAGAGCATCACAACCCAAAGGCAATGATGTATACACATATGATCGCATGGTTATGACGTAGCTCTTTGCCTATTGAAACTTTTTAATGAATTTGTGGAGAGAGTCAAAACTATTTAAAAAAAAAACATGTAAGAAAGTCGGTCAAAAAATTGCCAAAGAAGGAAACCCAAAAGTGTCAGGGGAGCTTTTAAGGTGTCTCCGATAAGATACAAATTGTTGTATCTGTCAAGTTAAGTATTGTGAGTATGTGAGAGCGTGTGTGTGTGTGTGTGTTTACTGATGTGATGCGAAGTGTGCGGCTAAGTGTTTATCTGTGACGGTGATAAAACACAAAAATGGGACATTACTTGAGCTTGTTGATTTATAATTTTAAACAAAAATTATTTTAAAAAATATTATATAATATGTAAATAAAAGTTCCCCTAAAAAAACAGGCAGCAAGAAACGATTATAAGACAGCAGTTAGACGTGAGAGTGCAAGTTTGTGCAAGTGTAAAAAAGTAGTGGTACATCATAATTGAGCTATCGAATCTTGTCTATGTTTACTATGGCAAACTTATAATCCATCAAGGTATTCAAGTAATTGTGTGTTAGCTTCACAATTGCTAATTTTAAGCATCGAAAAACAGTTTCGCTCTTTCATTTTGATTTTTTTATACCCCTCCCTAATGGAGTAAAAAGGTGTATAAAGTTTTATCAAAATTGGATAGCTGCCTTTGGTACAATCGAATAATAGTCAGAAAAACTTTTTGGCTTTCAAAGAAAGTCGTTAAATCTACGATTGTCCATATTATTTGTTTTCAACTAGCTCTACCAAACTTGATCAAAATGGACTGACTCTATCATATAGGACAGAAAATGGGTCTTAGTAAAAAAATAAATCCAATCAGAAAGATAAATTGGAACAAGCACCTTAAACAGTATGCCTTCTAGTTCATTTTTAAATTGACTTGAAATACTGGACAACTGTAACAAATGATAAATCAAATACAAATTGCTGACCGCAAAAAAAGTGTAAGTTCGAAAAGTAGTATGACATTTGAGTCCGTAAAAATTCAAGAAAATGAGAATTGTCATAAACTGTCTACCTACAAATCACCATCATTTCTATTTTAAATCAATCTTTACTCAGCTTTACCAAAATGAAGAAAATTGCAACTACTCATAAGAACAAATTTTGATATACTGAGAGCCGATAATAATAAGATGGCTTAAGAAGCTGATTTTCTCATGATGTAAATTGCAGGACAAATAGGATAATTAGCTGGGATGCAAACCAATTATGAACCGAACCGGTCCAAAACGTACCGAACCGCTAATTTGTGCTTGCAAAGTGCAGAACCAAAACGTAAGCCGCAAAAGAAAACGGTTTGGTTCATTTTATGGACAAGATGGATGACTAACTTAGGCTCACACTTAGGTCTAAGATTATAAAGCAAACGGTAATTATTATATTTAATAAGTAAGTGAAATTAAACCTAAGCCTTTGTATGGATCCACAAATCCCCAACCTCTTTATTTTTAATCAACCCCTTAACATAACTGAAACAAGACATTTTGCTTCTGGGTTTCCAGAATATCCGGCTCGAAGGACCTTGACGTAAACAACAAGAGATTGTACTTCTGAAATTAGTGTTTCTCCATCAATATAACTTTAGACAGTGCTTTACTTTAAAGTTCGCTTTTAAACGTTTGTAATGAGATGATTAGGCTTACTTCGCGCTCAGAAGATGACTAACTTTAAGAATCTAATTGATACGAACCCATTTTGAAGGTTCTATTGCAGAGCCGAAGCGTGCATACTTTCTCAGTTTGTATTAGCTTCTGCTTAAAAATATTGAACCGTGGTATTTAGACTCCAGGAAATTGAAAGGGTTACATCCGTAAATAACAATCTATGACCCAAAGATTACCATGTAAAGCTGGATGTAGAACCAAATTGTTAAAAACAGACCAAAAATCAAACAAAGAATCTTACACACAATGTAATGTTAAGCTGCCTCAAAGTCACTGGATTTAGTCAACTCATTTTATTGATATATGAAGGCTACTTGGGGTACTATTTATATGTCAGAAATTGGTAACACTAATGTCAAAAGCTGTGGACGGGTGGCTCAGCGGCTAGTGTGCGCGACCGCTGTGCAAGAGGTCGTGGGTTCGAACATCTAATGAAAAATTTGTTTCTTTGAATAAACTTTACACCCGGTCACCCCTCTCTGCTGTTGGCGCCAGCTTTGTAGTAATTAGCCATGAAAAGCTTCTCAAACTGCCGTTCGGATTCGGCGTTAAACTGTAGTTCCCTTTCTCTTGTGCGAAAATTAGAAGTGCACAAGCCAAGAGATTGAGAGAGGCTCGGCTTTGGCCCTTTGGGGCTGTGACAAGCCATTAAGAATGTCAAAAGCTAAAATCTGGTAATGCAAAAATAAAGTTTGACATTTTTTTAGCATAAGCGGTCTCACAACGATTTGATGTACAAGCGCAATTTGAGTTGTTTTCAGTAAGTTGAAAATTCAATTTGTCTTTAAAACGGAAGGGTTTCGTTGGATTATTTTTCACAACTTACGTCGGTGGACTATCTCAACAAGAGTGTGTCAATGAACTCAGTTTTTTATACGGCGATAAAGCAACATCAAAATGCACTGCAAATCGCTGGTATAGTGAATTCAATCGTGGTCTTAGATTGCTCAGCGACGAATTCCGTGAAAGTTGTCCAAAATCGGTTGTTATGCGTTTTCAGGCATGATGCTGTGCGTGATGCCGTGCGTGAACTGATATTGCAAGATCGTCATGTGGCATACCGTGAGATTGAGTCATCCCTAAACATTAGTTCCACCAGCATATGTAAGATTTTGCATGAACACCTTGCCGTAAAAATGGTTTGTTCGCGCTGGATTCCGCATAATTTAAAAATCGCTCAAAAAATGGTTCGTGTGGATTGGTGCAAAGAATTGCAGAAAATATTCGATGGCGGTGCTTCAAAAGACGTTTATAAGATCGTCACAAGTGACGAATCATAGATATATGCCTCTGAGCCGGAAACAAAACAGCAATCGACCGTGTGGGTATTCCAAGTCGAGCCAAGTCTTTGTAACAAAAGTAGCTGCATTGGCATTGAAGGTTGTTCAAATGGTCGCTCTGTTGTTTGCGGCCACTATTTTAATTACTGTGCCAACTGTCTCCGCGTGTGAGAGACTTAGGACGGTCAATTCTTAGTTGAAGCACGTTCGTGCTCTTTTGTGCACTCGGAATTCTCAACTCGTTATTCGCGACTGGGTAATAAAATATCAAAATTGGGGCGAAATGTCTTGTTGGTGTGACAGTCTTGAACGTGTTCACTCAAAGGCTTTGCCAAAGCGGCAGCCGTTTGAAACCCAGTCTACACAGCACAGCTACTGTTCATGTTCATATGTATTCTCTGTTGAATTTTCTGAGCTGAATATTTTGAAATAAACATAAGCCTCGACCTTTACAATGCTATTATTGTAATTCCCGAAATATCAATATTACCCCACGTAAGTATTTGAATGTTTGCTATCACTAAAAATACGACTAAAAGTTTGGCAATTCGGGAACAGGAACAGGCTTGATAACATATTAAGTGTGAACCACTGAACTGAACCAAAAACAAAGTTTGACTTGCTTTAAAAAACATGTTATGAACCAAACTGGGGACTTAAAATGTCTGTAAGACACTGAAACCAACCAATTCGAGTACTCGAGCGGTCCGCATCCCTTACAAACAGTGTGTAAAATTCTGGAGAAGGTTTGGAGCGGAAGTTTGAAGCCGTCAAAGACTGATTTAAAAGCAAGGATGCAAACTAGTTCAGAACCAATGCACTAAGTCTGGCTAGCAGTCTAGCAGCAGGCTAGAGGGTTTATGACTTCTAGAAGAAATAAAATAGAGCATCAATTCAGGATTTTTGGTGGCATTGGGAGAGGACAACAGCCTTTTAACAATATTTTATTTATTTATTAACATTGATAGTTCAACTTACAAAGCTTAACTAACAGAGGAAATATAGCACTGGCTGCTAAGGGCTATACTTTTAACAATAACTTTGTTGATATGCATACAAATACCATTATACTCGTATTTGAAATTTAACGGAAATAGTGGAGAAAATCTTTCAGCGATCCATCCTTGGGTTCCTTTCTTTTACAAGCCGGAGTGGTTCAAACCTCCGAGTCTATCCTTTTCTGTACAGGGGCTTATTTTATGCTGCTATTTTCGATAAATTTCATCAAATTGGTAAAAATAGAAGGCGTTACAGTATGAATTAATGATTGATATATTTTTTTTATATATCAACCAAATCTTTATGATGTCATATCTTTTAGATTTCACCAAAAAAATGATTAATTATTGAAAATCATGCTTCTTATTTTAAGTCTCGGCGCTGTTATCAGCAGACTTAAAAATAAAGTCTGACTTGCCATCGCCTTAGCACTCCGCTAAAGCTACAACTGGCTGCGAACTGCAACACCTTCTTAAAAACATATCAGATCACTTTCAACTGGAGTGGGCTACCTAACCCTTTAGATAAATACTAAAACTTCTTTCTAAAGATTGTTTTTATAGATATACAAATATTTACTACCTCGGCCTATTATACCTATTGTTGTATCACTCTTTTGGACTATAAAACCTATTTAACACCTTGACTTGTTAATGAAACCGGCAATGCAAAATGCTTGGCCATTATACAACTTGTTTGTTTAATAAATATGTTCGATTGTTTGTCTGCCTCTTGGACTTTTCTTTTACGCACACGCACACACACACGCAAACACTCGCACTACTATTGTCCATAATAATGGTAATTTAATTTGATTTTGTCAACCATTCAATGGCTAATTTGTACTAATTTTTGGACAACACATTATGGGAATTGTATCAATTTACTACCCCCTGGTGGCATCAAGATAACGCGCGAGTTTGTGTGTCAGCAGCGATTGGAATTTTCGTTAAATGGATGTGGAATAATCGTTGAATGAAAAGAAAACTATGTCCCGCAAAACGTGCAAACACGCGCGCTGTCAAATGTCAACTGATCCACGTTTGCGAATATCGTTTACACTTGACTGGTGGGGGACTCTCTCGCTGAGAGTGAGAGCATTTAGTGGGCATTTTATGGTCGGGCTTTACGGCGCGGCATCTGATAGCGCAGCTACAACACAACAACAACTGTAACAAAACTGTCGCTCGTTTTGGGGTAAGCGAGTTTAGCTAGTTCTCAGCCCCAAAATGCTTGTATTATAATATTTTTTTTTAATGTCCACAGAAAAAAAGAAGAAGCTTCAAATTGACGAGCTGTGCTTTTGTTTCTATTAAGTAGCTGCGGCAGCTGCTTTGAGTTGAGATGATGATAGGAGATTGGTTGATGGTGGGGGTTTTCATACTGAATTTGTATCATTTAGTGGCAGATTTGTTGTTTATACAGATTGATAATTAAAACCATAGAATTTTATAAGCTTTCAGAGATTATGATAAATTTTAAACAAAAGGAAGATAGTATTT